>JAUCBJ010004675.1:0-75740 GCA_032718475.1 Nemertoderma westbladi
ACAAATTGTCTAATGTGACAGAGGGGGCGGGGGGGGGGCAAAAATCGGAAAAATTTGCGTGACATACTTTATGAACGCCCCCTTACATAATGCCAAACATTAACCCTATTAGTACCGGGCTATAAAATGTTGTACAAATACCGGGGGGGGGGGTCATATTGACCCCCCCCCCCCCCCCCCCCCTGTAAGAGCGGTTGCTATGCTCTTGTGTATAAAACAATAAGATGATCTATGTGATTGTAATATGTTCAACTATAGATGGATTTCACCCAGTTTACACGGTTACGTCCCATAAAGAAGAATAATTTGTTTATTTGATTGGCAATTAGGAGCATATTTATTATAGAGAATATATAAGATAATAATATACGATTATAAGCGGTAAGGGGGTAATAAGATAACGGAAACATAAGAACATTAATACATAATAAGAGATCTAATAATATAAACATAAAATATCGTAAGAGTCAAGAATACAATGTAATAAAGAGTGTTAATAGGGGGAGTTTCCGTTTGAGAAACTGCGGAATGAGACCGACTATATTGAATGAGTAATGTTGAGCTTGGTAAGCTGTAGAAATACAGTGAAGTAATAATAGGGGTGACAGTGTGGTGGGCAGTAGTATAGAAAAGGACTAAATGAGAACACCAACTACCCCAGGTTAAAATTGACTCCTTATAATGCACGTGGAGCTACTTCAATATATATTAAGCAAATAATAGGTTCTCACACGCTGATCAAAGGTCATTGTAGATAAAAAAAAAACTGTGAATGTATGAGTAGGCTTTGGTTTGGAAACTAAGGTATTGAAACCTCCGAGGTATTGAAAGTTAATTAAAGTAATTTTTATAATGACTTGCATTCTATATAGTTTAATCTTGGGATCAAAGGTTAATGTTAGAAGTAAGATGTAATCTATAAATAATTGATTTATAAATAAATGGTTTAAAGAAATAAAATATATATAAAATGGCAAGTTTATCAAATACACAAAATCAGTCAGGTAAACATTCAGTTGAATTGCACATGAGCAAGCAATTCAAAAACGTAACTTTTGAATATGAAATCATGGCATTTGAAAAACAATCTGTTGATACATTCTTTGAATCAATAAGAGACAAAGTTTCGATTGAAATGAGACGAATGTTAACAAAATCATCAATCAAAATGCAAATTGTTATGGGAATAACATTTATACATCCTATAAATGGAGACATTGAATTGTATTACAATAGACACGATCCAGAATTAATACTTTCAGAAAACAACATTGATCAGGCAATAGAGTCTAAAAAAACTAAAACAACTACATGGGTTCAAGAAATGGAAGGTGGAGGGTCAGGGTTGATATTTAAAGAAATCACTGAAGCAAAATTAAAATTATCTGTTTTTAAAAATATGGGTGGGTCTAGTTTTATAAAACTACCTTTTAGATCAACCTATATTGTCAATGTGAAAAATGATGATGAAAAATGTTTCCTATGGAGCATATTAGCACACATCCAACCCCAATCAAATAATAGATGTCGAGTTACTAAGTATAAACCATTTGAAAATATCCTAAATATGAAAGGTATAGATTACCCAGTCTCTTTAAAGTCAATTAACAAATTTGAAAAACAAAACAATTATGCTATTAATGTATTTTGTATTGAAGATAAGAAAGCTCTTCTTCCCCTTCGTATTAGTAATTTCAGAGATAGAGAGCAGATAGACTTGTTGTTTCTCACCATCTGTAAGAAACAACATTATACTTTGATTACAAAATTTTCATCATTTTTAAACGGCTTCAATCTAAAAAACACATCGCTTACTAATTCCTTGTTTTACTGTCGGAATTGTCTGAGAGGTTTCTTTGAAACAGAAGGTCTACAAAAGCATGAAGAATTATGTTATGGGAATAAATCAGCAAAAATCATCATGCCTATTAAAAACAAAAATAATATTCTAAAATTTCAAAAGTATTGGTATAAGTCAAAGCTACCTTTTGTTATTGTTGCAGACTTTGAAAGCATAAATGTACCAATGAACCAGAATGATGTATTATGCAAACAAATTCCTTATTCATTTGGACTTTACATAAAGTCAGAATACCAAGAGATTCTAAAGGATATATACATCACATATAGTGGACCAGATGTTGTTGAGAAATTCTTAGACAAGATTCTCTATTATAATAATTTTATAGGTTCAATATTTACACAGTATACAGAATATCCTAAACCCTATAATTTAACAGTAGAAGAAAAGTCCAACTATCAAAATGAACTCAGATGTCATTTTTGTAAACAATCGTTTGATGTTAAGATTTGCCAGGGGGAAAAATGTAATTGCGATAAAGTTGTTGACCACTGCCACTATTCTGGAAAGTATCGAGGTGCAGCACATAGATGTTGTAATTTACATGAAGGTTGGGTTACAAAGTTCATTCCTGTCTATTTTCACAATTTATCAGGTTACGACTCTCATCTGTTTGTAAAAGAATTGGCACTTAAACAAACAGAGAAGCAGCATTTAAAAATTCTCCCTAAAACAAATGAAGAATATATTTCTTTCCAATTTGATAATTTACGATTTTTAGATACCTACAGATTCTTCCGGAAATCATTAGCAGATGTTGTGGAATCGATGCAGGAATCAGATTTAAACATTACAAGAAGACATTTTTCAGATGATAAACAATTCTCTTTGATGAAAAAGAAAGGTATATATCCATATGAATATTTTACATCATTGGAACAATTTAAAGAGACAAAACTACCTCCTAAAGAAAAATTTTATTCAAAGTTACGAAATAATGATATTTCAAAAAAGGAATATTTACATGCTGAATATGTTTGGAATACTTTCAATTGCAAAACCTTGCAAGAATACCATGACCTATACCTCAAAGCAGATGTGTTGCTATTAGCTGATTGCTTTGAAAAGTTTAGAAATTTCTTTCTTGAACATCATGAAATTGACCCTTGTCACTGTTACTCAACTCCAGGTTTGACTTGGCAATGTGGTTTAAAATATACTGGAATACAATTGGAATTGCTTACTGATTATGATATGTTACTAATGTTTGAAAAAGGGATCAGAGGTGGTTTTTCTGGAGTTTTAGGTGAGAGAATTATAAAAGCAAACAATAAGTATTTGTCACACTTTGATAAAAATAACCCTTCAAATTTTCTACTCTATTTGGATGCAAATAATCTATATGGGTGGGCGATGAGTCAACAGCTTCCAATAAGGGATTTCAAGTGGGAAGATCCAAATACTTTTAACTATGACAAACCATACATTATGGAATGTGACCTTGACTATTCAGATACAAATCTCAAATTCAAAACTAGAAACCTCCCCTTAGCTCCAGAAAAAAGACTGATTGAAAACTGTGAACTGAGTGATTATCAGACAAACCTCCTTGAGGTTAATGATGAAAAATTAGGAAATATACCAAAGCTAATTCTTGATGTTAATAATAAATACAAATATGTTATTCATCACAGACTATTAGAATTTTATAAATCCATGGGACTGAGAGTTTCAAAAATTCATAGAGTAATCTCATTCATTGAAGAAGCTTGGTTGAAACCATATATTGATTTTAACACACACCAAAGGACATTGGCTAAGGCTAATTTTGAAATAGATTTTGATGAATAATAGCTTTTATGGGAAAACTGTAGAAAATATCCGTGATAGGGTAAATGTAGAAATTGTAAATTTAGAGAAAAGAGGGTTGAAAATTCAAAGTCATCCATTATATAAAGGTATAACTATATTAAATATGGATCTTGCCATTTATCAAAAACATATCAAGGAAGTTTGTTTTGATAAGCCCCTATATCTTGGAATGTGTATTTTGGATTTGTCAAAGCTATTAATGTATGAATACTATTACAATGTTATTAATAAAAGATGGCCAATGAATCAAGTACTATATCAAGATACTGATGCTCTCTTTCTAAATATATATACTGATGATGTTTATAAAGATATGGAAGATATCAAATATACATTGGATACTTCAGGATATCCACTAGATCATTCACTTTATAGTACTGAATATAAAAAGGTGGTCGGTAAATTCAAAGATGAGCTAAGTGGTAAAATAATAGCAGATGCATGCTTTATAAGGTCAAAACAGTATTCATTCAGAACAGAAGAAATGACAGTGGAAGTAGTTAGAAAGCTTCAGAATATTGTGAAAGATTTTGTTTGTGATAATTATAATTCCATTCACTCAAGCAAACCTAAAATCAATACAACTAAACGATTGAAGGGGATTACTAAATCAGTCGTTGAGAAACAAATAATCTATGAGGATTATGAAAATATATTGAAAGGTAAAAATAATAATATTTTTCGAGAGGTAACATTGTTGGGAAGTAAAAATCATGAAATATATCTACAATCTTTAAAAAAGAAGGCATTCAGTGCTTTTGATGATAAAAGATTTATTGATTTTAATGGTATCACTACATATCCACATGGACTCGAAAAATCATATTTCATATAATTAAAATGAATATAGCTGACTTCTTAAACAGATTTGGGAAAAACTCAACAACCTACTTTCAGTTAATCAAGTATGCAAAAGAACTAAAAATACCAAATTTCTATATATGTATGCGAGATGAAATTAATGATTTACCAACAAGCCAAACACCCTTAAATGTAATCACAAATATTCATACCTTAGATGAAAGGGGTATTCATTGGAGTGCTTTTCATTTAAATCATAACAATGTGTGTTACTATTTTGATTCCTATGGTCTACCTCCATTAATAGAAATTATTGATATATTCCCAAGCAAAACAGAAAAGATTCGAAATACTTTTAGTGTTCAAAATTTTAATGAATCACATTGTGGTCAGTTGTCATTATATGTTTTGTATAAACTAAACCTTGAGGGTGATTTCATAGATTTAATTCTAAATTTAACGTGAGATATATCAATCATTTCTCATCATACCTATTTTTTTTTTAAATATTTACCAGTCGTGAGAGATGTTATCTAAAGTAACCTTTGATTTATTATATTTACCAGACTGACAAAAAATGTCAAACTACAGTAAAATTTCAACTACTTTTTTACACCGATTTATCACAAATTATTATAATTTTCATCAAATTTTTCGCTTAAAAATGGATGGATTCCATTTTCCTGAAAGTTGTTCACATGTTCTGACTCTACTGTATATATGAGCACAATATGGTTGTAAGTTCATACATATATAATGTAGTAGAGTTGCACCAATCCAAATGTTCTGTCCAATATATTTATTGTCTTGCTGTAACTAAGATTAGGTAAAAAAATTGATTTAGTTAAGAAATCAAAACTAATAGAAAACTTGTATGGCTACTACTATATGTGAAAACATCAATAAACCAACTAGTATGGATACTACCCAGTTCGTGACATTTGAACAGATGGGATTGAGAGCACCGAAGTCAGCATGCATGCATCTACTGTTAGAGAATGCCTATGAGTCTAATCTTTTGACTGATATATCAAAAGTAGATTACCTAGCAGGCAATGGAGGTAATATGTTGCTTCAAGATGTGCCTGAATTGGAAATGTTTGTTGACGATCTTTATGTGTATGGGTATCTTCGAGAAGATCAAGTTGTGAGAACCAAAAGTTCTGTCATGTTGACAACTGGAAGGTTTGGGTCTGCCTCTTATATTGTGGAGAAGTTGAGGAGGGAGGCAACACAAACAATCGGAAAGAACTGTGATGACTTTATACACACAAAAATATTAGCCTCTGTACCGCTACATTCTCATGGAGTGATAATGCAAACAGTGCATAAAATTGAAGGAGAGATGAAGGATAAATATATAAAAAACTGGAAAAATCTGGAACAAAAAGAACCTATTGCTGTCTTTGTTGGAAAGTTGTATGTATCTGTAATCAACCTAGATGATCTGCAGGAGCACTTGGCTGAATTTGGTAGAGTACTGCAGTCATATGGATGGGGAGTATACTCTGTTGACTACACAAAGGACTTTGCTGGAACCCTCGATAGGAAGGCAATAGTCAAACATCTAGTGGAAACAAGAGGTTGGAGGTTGGAAGGGACATTTCAAGCAGCATTGGAGGCTGATTAGCCCACAATTTTGGAAAACACTTCATCTGTGGGAAATCATGTGTTGACATACATCACATCTTGGGGCGGAAATACAATGAGAGTGAAGCTGTACAACAAAATTGTTTGCCAGTTTGAAGCAGGAGAAGTATTGGAGAATTTTGGAGGGCATTTGGCAGACTACGCTGATTGCAGGAACCCTGTTCTTCGGAAATCCTTAGAACATCCATTGATCCAGCAATATGGATGTACAAGAGTTGAGATATCCTTGTACTCTATGAATTATATATCTAGAGATCTTGGTGTGGCAGTAATGAGAAGTGCATTAGAAAACATACAGCCATATCACGGATTATTTGTGCAGCAAAGTGGGAGGAATCACTGGCTAGCTCTAGCAAAAGAGGTGACAAGGTGTTGTGTCATTGCCTCTAAGACCACAGGAACAATCTATGTAGCTTGGTATGCTCACACAAGAACTGGGAAAGTTTCTGGAGTGAAAGTGCAGTGTAAGTTTGATATACAAGAAAATAGACAAAGATGGGAGAAGGCTATATTGTGGAGTTGTTCAGAATTTGGATTTCGAGGTTGTCCTATATTTTGCTTCCAAATTAGAAATCAAAATGAAATTGAAAATGGCACGGAAATAGCTCCTCTGAAATGCTATTTCAAAGACCCCACTGCAAAAACAATAATTTGCTCATCGAAACTACCAACACAGTGTAGGTCAGTTCAAGCAAGAATTCCGTTGGAAGAAATGTTGCCACCAACAGATTTCATAGAGTGGACATGGAGGCAAGAGCCTTGCAAATCATTGGGAACAGCAAAAATGCAATGGAAACTACTAGAGGTGCCTGAATACTTGCAAACACATCAGGTATCTTGGTTGTCAACGTGGAAAAGAGCGCAGAGGAACATTGATATTCTAGATTATTTAGAATGTGAAAAATGGAGACAAGATGCACTGCAAAGAAGTGCAAGAAATCGAGAAGAAGTAGCTTTGATACACAAAAGGTTGCTGGAGTTCAAGAAAAGAAAACGACATGAAAATGAACAAAAGGAATATGTTTTGCATCTATTGAAGCATACTCCCATACAAAAAATTTGTGAGTTGGATGGTAAGAAACCATTAAAAGTAACAGTGCTTGGATTTCGACAAGCAACTGGACCATACCAAAGATACGAAATTTTGCTTTCGATTAGTTGTGAAATTTCCAAGATATATTCTAACCGAGGCTTGGAGTGTGTTTTAGATGAATTGAGAGATGCTTTTCACAGAGCACAAGAACCAAAAACAAAAGACATTTATTTTTTGGTTGATGGAGTGCTGGAAATTGAAATTCAAGCTCCCAAAGAGTTCAATAATGAGCAGCAGCAGATAATTATTTGGTATCCAATTAAATTATTGAGAAGCCCAATTGAAGGCGAACAACAAAATATACAAGATAGATTGAAGAAAGTCGAAAATGAATATGAGAAGGCCAAGTCCCTGTGTTTGGTTGAATATCCTGCAAAAGAAAAGAGGAGTGTGAGAAAAGTGCTTCAATTGGAAGAAGGTGAATATCAATGTATAGCATATTGGAACCAAAACTATAGGGGAAAATTGCGTCACATATTATACTTGCAGAATAAAGCTGGTGAATCTGCGAGACCAGTATATGGCTATTTCTTGCAGAGAGAGGTTTTGCAGATGCAGTGTGATTTGTCCACAGTATTATCTCCATTGCTAGTGAAAGTTGGAAGAACAAAGACAACACCACAGAAGAACAAGGATAGAATCATAACTTTAGCCCACACTCTGCTTAGCACAACAACCATGTAGGAGTAGCACAACATTGATAATAATTGTATACTAAACTTATGTACATGACTGAAACTGAGGAGTCCATTTTGCCTATTCAACAAAAGTTGTGCATACTGCATACATATGCAACAGACACTGTCTGATGAACAAAGCAATATAGTCCGATTAAAGAAATGCATGCAGTCTGATGCAAGAGATATTGTCTCATACAATAAATTCGGACACTTTTAGAGGATTTCATGCAGCATCCATTTGTCCTGGATTTTAACCAATTTTGACTAACAAAAATTGTATTTTGCAAAATTAGGCTAAATCTTTTGCCATAACACAACATCTTAGCAGGTTAAATATTTGGGCAACTATGCATTTACATAGATGCATACTTACCCGCACTGCAGTCAAGTATACTTACCCACACTTTTTCCTGTAAGTTGTCAAAATGAAGTCTAAATGCATACTTACCTGCAATTTAGCAGCCCCGGAGCTCATGAACTCATCAACTATCGGTAACTAAATAATGACAGTAATTTCGTGGTATACCTGATAATGTGATTGTCCAGTGCAAGCATGATATGGTGTCAATGGTGATAACAACATGAAGGAACTCGGGCCTAAGGTTCCCCCTTTGTATTTATACATACTTGATAGTCATTTCCCTCTGGCCCTTTTTGAATAAATTTGGATTTGTAAATAATTTGTTCCAAAAGTCAAATGTGGAAAATGCACCAATGTATGGGAGTATTACTGTATCTCACAACACTTCTCAATGTTTCCCTAAAGTTTCCCAAGGTGTCTCAATGTTGCACAAATGACCTTTTCGGCGTTGTTTTTGGTGTCATATTCTGTGATATCCGATCCTGAAGCCCAAATGTCCTTTTCCGAGTCGTTTTGGGCTTCAGGGCCTCGGAAGCCGAGATCCTGAAGCCCAAATGTCCTTTTCCGAGTCGTTTTGGGCTTCACACTCTGTGATATCTGAGATCCTGAACCCCCTGAAGCCCAAATGTCCTTTTCCGAGTCGTTATGGGCTTCACACTCTGTGATATCTGAGATCCTGAAGTCCAAATGTCCATTTCCAGGTCGTTTTGGGCTTCAGGGTCTCGGAAGCTGAGATCCTGAAGCCCAAATGTCCTTTTCCGAGTCGTTTTGGGCTTCACACTCTGTGATATCTGAGATCCTGAACCCCCTGAAGCCCAAATGTCCATTTCTATTCGTTTTGGGCTTCACACTCTGTAGGTAATTTGTTGGTTTGCGCACAAACTAATCCAATTTTCGTTGTTTGTTGTTGTTTGAGTTGTTGTTTTATTTTAGAACGAAGACAATTCGTTCTGAATGCGATGAATTGCAGTTTATTTTTAGCTAGGCCTACTAAAATACTAACATCATCGCCATTCGGCGGCATCAGCCAAAACTGGCCAACATTTTGGAGGTGATTCACTTCAGGTTTACAATCCCTAACTGCATCGAGGTCTCAAGAATGGGGTGTGGGGTGGGCCCATGGCGATTGCCATGGGTGGGTCCAATGGCATAATGTCTCGAAGGGCAAGGAGAACCAAAGTATACAAGGTAACAGCAATTTACAAACCAAACTAAGGTAATGCATGTTGCAAACCTACTCTAAATGCAGCATCTCCATGCCTTTCTGCAAAGACACCAAACTTGCATCAGGTGGACCACTTTTGATGGAAGACAAATCACTATAACAATAATGCAATTAAGAAGTGTGTTCTTTGCAGAAATGTGTGAAGCCAGGTCACATAACATCATATTTGATAAGAGATTTTATCTAATTTTGATAAAAGAAATTCACAATAATGTTGGCATAGTAGGTACTCATACTGTACCAAGACCTGAGACATCAGTGTGTTTCTTCCATAAATCCAAACAGTTCTTTGAGGACCCGCACCACTTTGGGCATCACAACAGAAGGGTGAATCCTTTTTGGATGGTGATTACGATTCACAGGAAAAAACTCAGTGATGCCTGATACATGGGATATTTCTCCCATGAAGCCACACAGCTTTGCAGCCTTATAGATGCCGCTAAATTCCCACTCTCCGATAAACTCTCCACGTGCTTTTCCTGTTTCATAGTCCTCTAACGTTATACGGTGTCCCTTACTGTATATCGGAGCTTGCACCAGGTAACCATTTTCGTCCGAAAAGGCACAAACTATTTCCGAAGGAAATCCACATTCAGCAACATGCGTTTTATTTTCCACTTGATCTATCATCGCCACTCCTTGGTTCGTTCCTCCAACTGTAATTGTCGCAGGTGGCAATCCCCGGGCGCAAGCTGTACCTGTTTTCAGCAGCAGTTGCGCTTGTGGTGCCACTTCCAAGATGGAGAGTGTGGCCGCGTATGAACACAATGGTCCTGTTGATTTTGGACATAACATAATTTTTGGAACTGCGCTCATGGGCAAAAATCCAACCATGGCAATACGGGTGGCATTAGTGGGGTGCAGAAGGTCCTGAATATTTGTTTCATGCTCTAAAAGCTTATTTAAGTAACGAAACTCCTTTGTATAGTGCCCTGTGATAATAATAACATTCGCCTTTTTTACCAGTTCTAATTTTGTTATAAATCGAAGCCCTTTGAACACTTTTATAGGACTCCTGTAACTACCTCCGCGAAGTGTTGTTTCCGGTTTTTCAGTGAACTTCCAACCCAATTCTAATCCAATGGTGCGAACACTTTGCACGATGCTTAGTCGTGTTGATGTTGTTGCATTCTGGACCTCGAATCTGTCCAGAATTTATGTATTTGTTATTTCTTTTGATTCGTCGGGTCTTATGAATCTCTTCAAAAAGACATTAACTGTTGATGATGACTCCATTTACATATATGTGCAGTCGCAATTGCCAGAGGAATCTCAGTACGCAGATGACCTGGACTTTATTAGTACAGATGATGCCATGCATTATATATATGATGCCATGCATTATATATATGATGCCATGCATTATATATTTGATGCCATGCATTATATATATGATGCCATGCATTATATATATGATGCCATGCATTATATATATGATGCCATGCATTATAATTTATCAAGTTGCCTACAGTACAATGCCATTAGCTAGTAAAATGCTGGTATGTTAAAATGTTACATGATATAAATACAATGAACTAGTTGAACTTGGTTTCTGATTTCTAGAAAACGTTTTTAATGTGATGGAAACAATAATAGCTTCAGTTGGTAATCCAAAGCAGCAGACCCTAATCTTAAGTGTCATAATAACCCTAACATTAGTTGTTTTTTGAGAATTTTGCGAAATTTGCTTAGTGCATCGGCCAAAGCCAAACCGAAGGCCAAATCCCGAGAACTTGACTAATTGTCAAAGAGTAGTTGAATTTTTACTGTAGTTTGAAATTTTTTGTCAGTCTGGTAAACTATATAGAATGCAAGTCATTATAAAAAAAAATTACTTTAATTAACTTTCAATACCTCGGAGGTTTCAATACCTTAGTTTCCAAACCAAAGCCTACTCATACATTCTCATTATTGTTTCTGATATCATTTTACTACACATTCCTGAGTCCGACTGTGGTCGGACTCAGAAATGCAATTCAGATTTAACCTTTGTAATCAGAATTGGATAAGATCTGCAAATCTCATTTTTTTTTTTTTTTTATTTACAATGACCTTTGATCAGCGTGTGAGAACCTATTATTTGCTTAATATATATTGAAGTAGCTCCACGTGCATTATAAGGAGTAAATTGTAACCTGGGGTAGTTGGTGGCCGCATTGATCCCTTTTTTATACTACTGTGGGCCTTGATTGGTTAATGGGTAATAAGGGGTTGTAGCGCAGTGGAGATACCTACCTAATATAGCTGAACAGGAGTGTATAGGATAAACGGCTGTGAATGGGGGCAGCCACTAATGGTCGAATGAGTATATTGGAGATGAGATAGATATTGGTTTGCAACAATAAGCTGGGAGAATGGGCGGTAATGTAATGATAATATATTTTTTATTGTTTGAGAGAGACCCGCCACTACAGTCCCCCTTAAAAATTTTCAAATTTTTACACGATATCTGGGCTTCCTCAAAACATCTTAAAAATTTCAAATAATCGAAGGAACATCTTGTCCCACTCAAATAATATTAATCTATGGCCTTTATATTTTACCTCGGTGGACGAACTGGACATACAAAACAACGATTACACACAGGACATACATTTAAAAGTATGGAGTTGCCATACGAGTGAAACAGACGTACAGAAGACAACACATGTAACACATAGAGGACAAACATTTAAAAGTATGGATATACCATACAAAGGAGATAAGAAGCTCCTTGGTATCTAAAGGGTCATTGAAGGTCAAAGATTAACATTATTAATACAATACTTAAGGAAGGTAATATGTTCAGTAATGTATTTGTCGAAGTTAAGATACGTGTAATATCCAAATAATGTATCGTCAATTTTGTAAAATTAAGTTAAAATTGTTTATAATATATCTCATCTTAAGGACACTATGTAAATAGGAAACGATAAACAATTATGACACAATGATTTAGGATTATAGATTAGGTTGTTAGGAGAGTGGTGATAGATTAGTTAGAGTAACTACTATAGGGTGAATAAATTCAAAATACTTATGAATTACACCACTACATTACATTGTTTACAATGTACCCTGTAAACTCGACCATCACCAATTGACACGGTTTATACTTAATAATATCTTTACCAATGGATCTCTAGTTATAATTTTATAGTTCGTTGCTATAGTTCCATTTAACCGAGTTCAATATGCATCCTTCAGTGGTAGTCAACAAAGATGTGGACGACCATCACATCATACCCAGGAATTTTGGTAGCCAAAACCTAAAAGGAAATTAAGGGAAATTATTTAATATTTGATAAGTATACAAAGTATGCTGGTTTATTAGTTAATTAATTTTAGTAGTAGTTTATTGTTACTTATTTATTTCCTCTAAGAGGCATAGTTTATCAAGTGGTCTTTTGTAAACTCCCAAGGAGGTTTTTACTTCAACTGATCTAATTAACCCCACATCATCAAGGTATACTTGTGTTATATGACCCACACTCCAACTACTGCGTGTTTGACCTTCATCTACAAGCAATACGACATCGCCTACTGCAAGGTTGTTGCGAACGCGTGTCCACTTCTGTCTTGATTGAAGTGTCACTAAGTATTCGCGTACCCAGCGAGTCCAAAAATGATTGGCTAGTAACTGAGCCTGGCGCCATTTACGAGTTGAGTATGTATCACTGTCGTAGATGGGACCTGGTGTCCTCCTTAAAAATTTGAGCTTACAATATGCAGCAATATAAATCGCAAAATAATAATTATAACTATATATTAACATGTATTGATGCCTTCAGCCGGCTTGCTTTTGCTTATGGTATGAAAACAAAAACAGGTATTGAAATTATTAGTATATTGCAAAAAATATTCCAAAAGGGTAAACCAAACAGAATCGCCACGGATCAAGGGTCTGAGTTTCTAAATAAATCTGTAAGGAAATATTTAGATACGTTAGGTATACAGTATTACGTAATGTACTCTGTGAATAAGGCGGCTATTGTTGAGAGATTCAATCGCACATTAAAAACAAAGATGTTCAAAATTTTCACGCAACGGGGAAATAATGTTTGGATAAAAATTTTACCAAAGCTCATTTATGCTTATAATAGGTCAGTTCATAGGACTATACAAATGATGCCCATTGAAGTTAATAAATTTAATGAAACTGAATTAATGAATAGATTATATGGGAAATATAGACAGATAAATCACAAGAAAATAAAATTTAAAGTTGGGGATACAGTACGATTATCTATCGCTCGTACTGCTTTTGCTAAAGGCTATCGAGAACAATGGACACGAGAATTATTTATTATTCATCGGGTTAGATTGGATAGAGTACCAGTGGTAATGTTCGATATTAAGGACAGCGCTGGAGCTATAATAAATGGCTCATTTTATTCTCACGAACTCCAAAAGGTCCACCCGAATAGTAATATTTATCTTCCGATTGACAAAAATATTGACAAACTTAAAGAACGTGTACGCAATGGGAAGAAAGAATATTTAGTCCGATTCATTGGATCCAAGAAACAGTCGTGGGTACAGCATATTCAATAAGCTTAGGTTTATACTGTATATTAATTCATTTTGGTCGCATATGACCATAATTAATCAATAATATTAACTCGAATGATATTACTATATCTATAGTTGATCCGCTTTAAATAAAGTCAGTAAAATATTGATCCCTCGCATATATTGTAGATGCGACAATGAACGTGGTCACAGATGTCTATAATTTAACATTATACTGTATGTACAAAGAAGTCAAGTAGAGAGAGCGAGCTTAAATAATAATAATAATGGCCACAGATACATATATCACTCTACTTTCAGATAGCTCATTAAACACTTATCCCAATAATAATCCTAGCGACTTTACTGTTGATTTAGCCGAAGAATTATATATTGGTCCAAACGCTAAAATTGGGCTTGCCGAGCTACAATACCAAGCAACATACAGTAATATTACACTGCAAACTCAAATCTCGCTGTCAATCGTGGTAGATGCAAAAGATGCCAAATTATATAGTTTATTTCCTGGTATGCATAGCTCTATTCAAGTGATTATTGATGATATAAATAAACTGTTTAATTCTGAAGCGAAATATAGAGATTTCGAATTCATTTTTAATACAAATAATTCTAGAATTAAATTTAAATTTCCTAAAAAGTTGAAAAAAATACAATTAAGTCTACGCGGTGATTTAATACAAATTCTAGGCTTAAAAGCGTTATTGGATCAGAATCATCCAGGTATTCCGAATTGGGATATATACAGTACCACTAAAGTAGATGAATTCAGCAATATAGAACAACCGATATTAATTTTAAATTATAGCGGACCAAAAATTTCAGAAATTGGGATTTTAGATTTTCCTGATCCCACGAATATAACACGCAATAAAGATACAATCTTCATATATACTGATATTATTAAGACCTCATTTGTTGGTGATGCTTTAGCTCCGCTCTTAAGAACCTGTCCATTAACACAATTAAATCGAAAATATATTAATCACGAATACGAGAGCATTTGCTACTACCCATTGTTGAATAAAAAACTAAAAACAATATTAATTACTTTACGTGACGGGCAAGGCGAATTAATTAATTTTAGCGGAGGTAGCACTATTATAACACTTAAGTTAATACGTGGTGGCAGTGATGGATGAGTTCTATGTCAGACTACAGAGTAATTCCTGTCCAATTGATTTTCCCCGCAATAGTGCTAGTAATTATCAAATTAATTTCCATGGCGCCTTACCTATAAACCCAAACGAAAACTGGGTGGTAGGTATAAAAAGTATATTTTACTTAGCTACGTTGCCGTCAATGTATAACAATGTAGAGAATGTTATTTTATTAAAAAAGGGGAAAAAAAATTTTGTGGATACACTTCCATCCGGTTTGTTCTACAGTATCAATGACATTATAGATTATTTTAACACGGGGGCGTTGAAAGATAAATTACAAATAGTTGAAAATACTCAGCAAAATAGGTTGCAATTTATTTTAGGGAAAGCAGTGCGAGAGTTATTTATAGGTCAACAATTAGCCTATTATTTTGGATTTACTGAAAATAATCTCGGTGCGAATTTAAATCCAAATTTTAAAATTATTTTGAAGATGAAAAATAACATAAAGGGTTATTTAATAAAGATTATCGGAAATGGAGAAAAAGCTTACCAGATAGTATTTTTATGCCCTCAACCACCCAATTCTATTCCAGAACCTAAGTCGAACATGTATGTGACTACTAATATAATTGAAAATCAATATATTAATGACTTTGGTTTAGCTTTACTTCGTCGTGTCGCGATACCTGATGACGTGAAATATGGTAGTGTAATAAATAAAGAATTTGCAATTCACTGGATACAATTCATTATATCCCTGTAAAAAAATCATATAAGATAACATACATTCATATTGAAATAACAGACGAAGAAGGAAAATATTTAAATTTTGAATACGGGACAACATCTATTACATTACACTTAAATTACATTACATTATTACATTAATATTGATATTTACATTGATATTACATTACACTAAATTAAAATGGATTCTGATTTATTTCAAAGATACAGTAAACCTCAATATGGTGGGGCAGACTCTAATCTTGCTGTTTTTAAAGGCGGTAGAAGTACGAGAGGTTCGACGCAAGTTCCTGTTTTTCGAGGTGGTTCATATATTGACCCTTACGGTCAACAAATTGGTGCATTTGGTCCAAACTTAAAACAACGTCGTTTTCAACGTTATCCTAGAGGTATGCGGGCAAATCAACACGGAGAAGGTATATTTACAGACGCTTTATCCACATTGAAAAAATTTGGTAAGCCATTAGCCAAAAAAGTGTTACAAAAAGCTTTACCATTTACCACAAAATTTATGAGACAACACGTAATACCAAAAGGTAAGCGGGTCTTACATCAGCAGGCTAATACGGTTATTAATAAAGCATTAAATAAAATGAAACCGTCAACAAGGTCAGTTGTAGAAAAAGTTTATAGAGATTTAAAGCGACCCGCTAGACCAATGTCTATGAACATACATCATCGACGTAGTAAAAAAAGAAATATAAAAGGCAAACTGAAACACTGCGAAAAAAGTATTTTTTAATAATGTCAATTATTAAGGAATTAGATTTATTTTCTACACAGCCAATACAGACTGAATTTAAAGCAAAGCATTATGAAACAATTTATCCTCCACTTGAAGGTTATGACTTAGAGTTATTTTATCCATGGTGCAGGCCGCATTGACAGCGCAATGGTAGTTAATCCCGGGAATCCTGTTGTGCGGTCCATAGTGGTTGCAAAATTTAGACATATCATTTAAGTATAGACGGTGTACTGCTCCCTTTAAATAGGTGGTTTCATCTGGTATTTGGTAATCCACTACTCTACAGAAGTAGGCCAACTCAAACAGCAAGTCGAAAACGTCGAATTTAGACAAGTTTTCTATACGCTTATTGATGGTTAAAGATTGTATTTTCTGACTAGCCAGAGTCGTACCGCCTGTTCTCACTAGGCGATAGGAGACGATATTTTCAATATTTCTAGGGCGGTAATTCCCAGTAATAATCTCTTCTTTCCCTTTGGTATTGTATAAAGTAATCTTAAATCCAGAGCCGACATGCAAATGAGGGACGCTAATGTCCAATTCAGGCACTATATATAGTAATGTGTTCGTTCCCGTGGGATAATCGAGAAGACACACCAAAAAGTGTTTTGATAGTTGATAATTCTACTTAATCTCCTAGTTCACTACTTACAAAACTTCGTAAAGATTTCCCTTGAATCGTATCATTTGTTATTAATTTAAACAATTTGGATTTGCGTTCGTGTTCTACGGCCTCAAACGCTATATGATAGTTGCGCTTTAACTTATTGATGGCCATTGGCTTTACTGAGATACAGTCTTGTCTAACATCGAAGTTAATATCGAAGGATCTAGACGCAAAAAGATAACTGACATCAAACATGCCATCTACCATTTTCTTGGAGGTCAGGATACTTTTGGATCTAGCGGTGATGAGCTGCCGGACTTTCTCTGCAGCCACAGTGCTGTCGAGGAAACCGAATTGGGAAAGGATATCCTTTGCCTGTTCAAAGGCGACGACCCCATCCTTGGTGGTTATTGGCGGAGCAGTTTCCGGCCAAGCTATCTGCCACAGGAGAGCGTCTGTGTCCGCAATAGGAACATCCAGGTTAACTTCTCTGATTATCCGGGCCTTACAGGGGCTTTGGGTGTGTTTGGTCACAGTATATTTGAAATTTAAGACATTTTTCACGGTTTTGAGCTCGAAGTGTAACACCTTCTTGACGACTTATTTATCCGCAGGTTGGCCATGGAAGGCCCACCAGTCCGCAACAGCAAATGGTGCTCTTTGTGTATCCTCACTGTAGGGGTTTCCCCATGACACCTTCTCTTCCGGCGTTGCGTTTATGGGGCATTTGAATTCGATACCATTCCATGTGGAAGGGATATGATCCAAATTGGCAACCTTGGCCGATATAGGCCTTTTTCGGGACATTTTGGACATCAACTCGAGACCTGGTTGGGTAGAAGTCTTCACTGAACCAACAGAGTTTATTAGTCTGATCTCGTCGAGCTTGATGTTATATAGGGAGGGATCCTCCCTATACGCACTCAGTACGTGTTGCAATCCCTTTAACCGGGAAGAGTTAACAGTTGTCATTATTAAACCTCTTGCTATTGCTATTGTTGGATACAAACCGAGCTTTAGCAACTGTCGGAGACAGGCCAATATTATGACTGTGACATAAACATTCCCTCCCTGTTGATAAATCTAAGGAGATAGTCTGTGTGGGAAGAACCCACAACTCAAATGTCTTGAATGTGGTCGCGTTCACATCGAGGAACTGAGTGTAATGAATTACGAGTATGTGGCATTATTCGAGATTTGTAATGGTAGTTATCTACATATAAAATAAGTGCATTCCTTTTATATGAGATGGTTCTTTTATAGGAGATAAACATTGAAGAAGAAACAACTATTTGGTACAGTGCATTTATTATTTACAAGGAAGAAATTTGTTTTAGTTACAATTAATTATAACTTTAGCTTGATCAGCATACTTTGTCATGATGAGTTCACCAAAGCCTAACTAACCATTGGGTTTAAAGCCAATAATTAAATACGGCAGTGATTTTTTATGTCCTTTTATTTGACTTTTTTTCCTCCTTTTTTTACGAATTATGCATAATGACTTTTGTTGTCCTTTTAATGACTTTTATTGTCCTTTTAATGACTTTTTCTGTATGTATTTATTCAAACTGTCAGACTGCTGATTTCTGGACTGTCAGACAGTTGATTTCAACATGCCTATGCCAAAACATTCAAAATTTGTTAATTTCTGGTCTGTCGGACAGTTGGTTTCACTATGCCTGTGCCAAAACATCCTATGATTCCATGATTTATAGACTATGAGATAGAATTCCATATGCGCCTGTGGTAAAAGACTCTAAATTTAATAGTTTGTGGTTGTTGTCGATAATCGATTACCACATGACGTAGCAAAACACTCATTTTATAGCCAAAAACAATTACCAATTGATGGAAAGGAGCAGGTTAAGGCCGGATTTTCTAACCAAAACAATAAACAGTTACTTTACCAAATCAGGGAAAGGAGCAGGTTACAGAGGTGGGATTTTCTAACCAAAACAATAAACGATCATTTAACTAATTGAGGGAAAGGAGCAGGTTACAGAGACGGGATTTTCTAACCAAAACAATAAATGATAACATTACCAATTGTGAGAAAGGAGCAGGTTACAGAGGCAGGATTTCCTAACCAAAACAATAAACGATCACTTAATTAATTGAGGGAAAGGGGCAGGTTACAGAGGCGGGATATTCTAACCAAAACAATAAACAGTCACTTTTACAAAATGAAGGAAAGGAGCAGGTTACAGAGGCGGGCCTTTCTAACCAAAACAATAAACGGTCACTTTACCAAATCAGGCAAAGGAGCAGG
This sequence comes from Nemertoderma westbladi, assembly GCA_032718475.1. NCBI lineage: Eukaryota > Metazoa > Xenacoelomorpha > Nemertodermatida > Nemertodermatidae > Nemertoderma > Nemertoderma westbladi. The sequence continues at coordinate 19,470 of JAUCBJ010004675.1, forward strand.
TTACAGACGAGGCGGGATATTCTAACCAAAACAACCAGTCAGCCGGTTGGCCTACCAGTACCGTATTTAAATGGTAGGCTACACAGTAGGCCTGCAGCAGTACTGGTGCCGGTACCGGTACTAAAATACAGAAATGCCTGCTTTATACCTACATCTGTACATACAATACAGCAAAATAGTGCTATATATACTAATACCGGTACTGATAGCCTGAGAGAACAGCAGTAGAGAAACCGGTAGCATGGAACCTAACATTCGATTTTTGGAGAACATAAAAAATAAAAAATAAAAAGGACAAAAAAAGGATTTAAACGGACAATAAAAATTATTGCGATTAAATACACATTGAAGCAAGTGCTTTGCTTCAAGGGTAGCTAATCAATCTTCTTGCCTGAAACATTAGCTTGAGTGTAATGAGGTTCAAAATTTGATATTTTTTATGTTGTGATCAGGCTACTGAATAATTTGAATCATCAGAATGAGTTAAACAAAATGTCTAAACATAATACCATCCTTTGAGTTTATGCTCATCTGGTCAGAGATTTAAACGATCAAAAAGCATATAAAAATAAGTAATTTAAGATGCACAAATTTATACGTGCATTAACATAAATTACTATTTAATTTACAGCACACACAACAGAGCAATAGGGCACAATGCTGCGAAGTGTTATCTTGTAGCAATATGAGGCTTTCACTAATGCCCTAATAATATATCAGATTACAGTTTAATTTAGGTGAGAAATCAGTTGAACTTTGGTTCAATTTTCTCCTGAAGAAGTTTTCATCTTGATTACATTGAAAGTTCCACCATATATGAAAGTTGTTCTCTAATTTCAATAGTAAATTTGAAAAAAAAAATAAAGATTTGATATAATAGTTAATTAAGTTAAGAAAAAGTGAATAAAGTAAAAAATTTGTGGTCCTTTTTTAAGTAAAATATAAATCCTTTCCTAACCTTCATCTTTAATTCATCCATTGGTACGTAACTGTCAGGGTCAGTGAATGGTACGTAACTGTCAGGGTCAGTGAATGTGTTCTAATAGATATCCCCTGTCCAACCAGCTACCCCATAGATTCCGTTTAGATATCCCCTGTCCAACCAGCTACCCCCATAGATTCCGTTTAGATATCCTCTGTCCAACCAGCTACCCCATTCATGCCCCATGCATTCTTAACATTCCTGGGAGACTTTAATGCAAGTCTGCATCAATCACCTACATCGCCCTGGGTCTATAGCAATAGTGTTAACCGAAATTCTGTCCATCTTCAGGATTTTATCTCTGGAAGTGGATTGTTTTCGGCTGGAACCCAGTTCAAGAAGCGAACTGGAAAGCTATGGACTCATAGTGGACCCAGTGGTCACAACTCCCAGATAGACCATATTCTGTTTCGTAGGAAATACAGGAGCTCTATATAAGACTGTAATGCATTTACACTTCGACCCTTCTCCAGTGATCACCGCCTTATTGTGGCCAAGGTAAGACTTAGTCTGCGTGCTAGCAGAACAACGAAATCTGCCTTGCCGCGGCATGACTGGTCCTCTCTGTTGCAACAGCCAAGTGTGAGATCCAGCTTCACACTACAGCTGAGCAACAGGTATGAGGCTCTTGCCTCTGAGGCGGCAGATCACTGCGAGGGCTATACTGCCTTTACAGAAGCAGTTAAGTTAGCTGCTGCAGAAACAGTTCCTGTATACCCTCGAAACAGGAAAAGGGCCCCCTGGACTGACAACAAAATTCAAAAGTGTCGAAATGACCTTCATAAGGCGCAGAAAGAGTCCCGACTCAAACAGACTACAGCGGCCAAGAATGCAGTTAAGGCTGCATCTAGGTCCATGAACAGGCAGTACTCTGTTAATCTACAGGAGCTAATAAACCAACAGGTTGATGCCATCAATGATGCTGACGACAGCAGGCAATGATCCCAGGCATGGAAATCGATCAATCTGCTTACTGGGCGGAAAAGCCAACCAACCACCAAGGTTAAGGCTGAATCACCAGCCGATCACCTCAATGGTTGGAAAGCCCACTTTGAAAAGCTCCTCAATAATGACAGGGTATTGCCTGATAACTTTATAGAAGTCTGACACACTTGCACCATTCTTGTTCATTATTGTGGTTGACTATGTTCTACGCATGTCCTTAGATCATCATAATGATGATGGGGTGATGATAACTCCACCTACTGACTCCAGAAGTCGAGGAAATCCTGCCAAGTACCTAACTGATCTAGACTTTGCTGATGACTTTGGAGTACTCTCAGAATCATTAGAGGGAGCCCAACGACACCTCAGCTCATTAGAACATGCTGCTTCTAGTGTTGGTCTTTTTATTAACTCCAGAAAGACCAAAATTCTGACAGTTAACTTTGAAAGTCCTCAGCAAGTCTCTGATCGGATGAGCATAAGCTCAAAGGATGGTATGCTTGAGCATGTGGACGACTTCTGTTACCTGGGATCATGGATCGGGAAGTCAGGTGAGGACCTTCGAATATGTAAGGGAAAGGCATGGGCAGCCTTGAATAGCCTTTCCAGGATTTGGAAGTCACCGAGAATTAATCGGAAACTTAAGGTCCGATTATTTAGAGCAGCAGTAGTTCCAGTACTCCTCTACGGGAGTAAATACTGGGCTCTAACTGCTGAGGACACCAAATCTCTGGATGGCACATTCACAAGAATGCTACGCCGGGTTCATTGTGTCAAGTACAATGCACACATCTCCAACCAGACACTATATAACATTGGAGGTGTCTCATTGGTTCCCCCAAGCTTGACACTAGAACAAAATCGCCTCCGCTTTGCAGGACATTGCTTTTGCCGTGAGGACCAGCCAGTGCATAATCTTTTTCTTTGGCAGCCTCATGGAGTGAATAAGCATGGTGGACAGCCCATGACTTTCTTGAGACGCATCTTAAAGGACACTGGCCTTAAAGATGCGGATGATCTAGCAAATGTCATGGGTGATAGGGAGTTGTGGCGGTGCAATTTTGTTGACAAGCCGGCACAGCATTCTTAAAAATACAGCTGCAATGCAGCATGCCGATCCTAGTAGTAGTAGCTACCCCATAGATGCCGTTTAGGTTATAGAAGGCACACCACTGATACTACCAATCTCCTTTATGGATGGTGGCACAGTTTCCAAGGGACCGATCATTATCTCTATTGTACGAGGAGATAGGGGATCCATTGAGGTAGACACTCTCACCAGGACTCCCAAAAAGTATTAAGTCAAAAGCCGTACTGTTTAATCCAGTGAAACCACCAAGAGGTACTCTCTATAGCCGAGTGGGGGCACTTTTAATTAATGTAACCCCAAAATGAAAAAATATCATAACCCTCTATCAAATAAAATAAAATAAAATTTATTATAAGGTAGGTGAGTACAATTTATGGTGCGAATTGGTGCTTATATTTGTGTGAGTATGTGGGTTTGGCCCCTTTTTATAAAGTAACATTATATACATGAAAGCTTTCACTAGAACCGTTAAGGTTCACGAGTCAGCAAGTTTCACTTAAATACTTGGAATTTAATTTGGGTGGGGAGGAGGGGGGGGGGGGGTTCGATGAATATTTTATTGGTGGTTTATGCTTAGTTCTCGAGATAACCTTCTACTCACTCCTCAAAAATCCTGAAACCAGTTCAGCTAGGTGTGTTGGATTGGCTGTGTTAGCACGGCCGGGTTGATTTGAGTACTCCTACAGACATTACCCTCCCTGTCAGTGTGTGGTCCATACATCCGGTAAGCAACCGAGGGTGCACTCTCTAAAGCCGAGTGGGGGCAATTTATAATAATAACTGGTAATCACAAACCCCGTCCTCTTATAAGTAAGTAGTTAAATGAGCGAATTTGGTTTGGTTTTCTTAATCTATCATAATTTAGGAGTAAATGAGATGGTTTTAGACCCAATTGATAAAGTAACATTATTATTCATTATTAGCGTGATATAAGATTTATTAGAGTGATATAAGATTTTGAGTGAAATACATAATTTGTAATTATCTTCTGATTTAGTTGAGTCAAATGTACCTTAGTAAGTTATTATAAGTCCTATTCAAAATTCATAATTGATTAAATTTATACAAGTTGCAATATGGCCCTCGCAAAATTATCTTCGAAATTACAAACTTTTAGAATAAAAATCTCCGAAATATTGTTCTTCAATAAAATAATATGCCATCTACAATTTTTCAAAAAATTTAAGCAAACTAATTTTTTACAGTTTTTTTAGGTGACATACATATATAATATGTATGTCCAAACTTCCCCAAAAAATGAGTTTGAATATAATATTATGGACCTGATACTAACTTTTAGCTGCGAAACAAATTTTTTATAACATTCAATGATGGTTTTATTTTGCGACTTTTTATATTTGAGTAATGTAACTTACATACACAGGTATTGAATAGTGACCGAATGAGCACATTTACCGTATTGTAAGCAAATTAATTAATTTTTTTAGGTTTTCTTGGTGTGGCCATATGGTTGATATTAGAATCAACTACATCAAGCTATATTATTTTATTTAATTATACTCATTTTATAATTATAATTGGCAGTATTATTATTATTTACGCAGAAACCGCATCTGAAAATTGTAGCCTTTTACATACTGCTTTACTAGTGTCTGGAATACAGTCAAAAATCGAATTTATTCGGTACATACTAAAACATAAAACAACCTGAAACAAGATAAACAACATGAACCATATACGCCTATAGGATCTAAGTTCGCCTATAGGATCTAAGATCGCATATAAGATCGAAGTTCGCCTATAGGTTCTAAGTTCGCCTATAGGATCTAAGTTCGCGTATAGGATCTAAGATCGCATATAGGATCTAAGTTCGCCTATAGGTTCTAAGTTCGCCTATAGGATCTAAGTTCGCGTATAGGATCTAAGATCGCATATAGGATCTAAGTTCGCCTTTAGGATCTAACTTCGCCTATATGATCTAAGTTCGCCTATAGGATCTAAGTTCGCCTATAGGATCTAAACAGAGTCTAGGATCTAAGTTAGCCTATATAGGATCTAAGTTCGAGTCTACGATCTAAGATCGCGTCTAGGATCAAAGTTCGCCTCTAGGATCTAAGTTCGCCTTTAGGATCTAAGTTCGCCTATAGGATCTAAGTTCGAATATAGGATCTAAGTTCGCATATAGGATCTAGGTTCGCGTTTTGTATCTAAGATCGCACATAGAATCTAAGTTTGCGTATATGATCTAAGTTCGCCTATAGGATCTAAGTTTGCCTAGGATCTAAGTTCAAATATATGATCTAAGTTTGCATACGATCTTAGTTCGCGTATAGAATCTAAGTTCGCTTCTAGGATCTTAGTTCGCGTCTAGGATCTAAGTTCGCATATAGGATCTAAGATCGCATATAGGATCTAAGTTCACCTATAGGATCTAAGTTCGCCTCTAGGATCTAAGTTCGCGTCTAGGATCTAAGTTCGCGTCTAGGATCTAAGTTCGCGTCTAGTATCTAAGTTTGCGTCTAGGATCTATGTTCGCGTCTAGGATCTAAGTTCGCATATAGGATCTAAGTTTGCAGTTTGCATCTAGGATCTAAGTTCGCATATAGGATCTAAGTTCGCGTCTAGGATTGAAGTTCGCGTCTAGGATCTAAGTTCGCATATAAGATCTAAGTTCGCGCCTAGGATCTAAGTTTGCCTATAGGATCTAAGTTGGCATATAGGATCTAAGTTTGCGTCTAGGATCTAAGTTCGCATATAGGATCTAAGTTCGCGTCTAGGATCTAAGTTCGCATCTAGGATCTAAGTTCGCCTATAGGATCTAAGTTGGCATATAGGATCTAAGTTTGCATCTAGGATCTAAGTTCGCATATAGAATCTAAGTTCGCGTCTAGGATCTAAGTTCGCGTCTAGGATCTAAGTTCGCCTATAGGATCTAAGTTGGCATATAGGATCTAAGTTTGCATCTAGGATCTAAGTTCGCATATAGGATCTAAGTTCGCGTCTAGGATCTAAGTTCGCGTCTAGGATCTAAGTTTGCATATAGGATCTAAGTTCGCGCCTAGGATCAAAGTTTGCCTATAGGATCTAAGTTCGCATATAGGATCTAAGTTCGCGTCTAGGATCTAAGTTCGCGTATAGGATCTAAGTTCGCTTATAGGATCTACGTTTGCGTCTAGGATCTAAGTTCGCATATAGGATCTAAGTTCGCGTCTAGGATCTAAGTTCGCGTCTAGGATCTAAGTTCGCGTATAGGATCTAAGTTCGCTTATAGGATCTAAGTTTGCGCCTAGGATCTAAGTTCGCATATAGGATCTAAGTTCGCGTCTAGGATCTAAGTTCGCGTCTAGGATCTAAGTTCGCCTATAGGATCTAAGTTCGCCTGTAGGATCTAAGTTCAAATATATGATCTAAGTTCACATATAGGATCTAAGTTCGCGTATAGGATCTAAGTTCGCATATAGGATCAAAGTTCGCGTCTAGGATCTAAGTTCGCGTCCAGGATCTAAGTTCGCGTCTAGGATCTAAGTTCGCATATAGGATCTAAGTTCGCCTATAGGATCTAATTTCGCCTATAGGATCTAAGTTCGAAAATAGGATCTAAGATCGCCTATAGGATCTAAGTTCGTGTATAGGATCTAAATTATCAAAAAAGAAAGACAGGCATCTGGCTGTTATCTTTGTTGACTTCTTCAAGGCCTTTGATTCAGTCTCACGCTCACGTATGTTCAGCATCCTTTCATTATATGGGATTCCTGATGAAATTATTGCAGCAATCAGATCAGTATACGATGGTTCGACAACATTTGTGTCAACTGTTGACGGTGACACAGAACCATTTGAAGTGTTATGGGGCGTCCTCCAAGGAGACACACTTGCACCATTCTTGTTCATTATTGTGGTTGACTATGTTCTACGCATGTCCTTAGATCATCATAATGATGATGGGGTGATGATAACTTCACCTACTGGCTCCAGAAGTCGAGGAAATCCTGCCAAGTACCTAACTGATCTAGACTTTGCTGATGACTTAGGAGTACTCTCAGAATCATTAGAGGGAGCCCAACGGCTCCTCAGCTCATTAGAACATGCTGCTTCTAGTGTTGGTCTTTTTATTAACTCCAGAAAGACCAAAATTCTGACAGTTAACTTTGAAAGTCCTCAGCAAGTCTCTGATCGGATGAGCATAAGCTCAAAGGATGGTATGCTTGAGCATGTGGACGACTTCTGTTACCTGGGATCATGGATCCGGAAGTCAGGTGAGGACCTTCGAATACGTAAGGGAAAGGCATGGGCAGCCTTGAATAGGCTTTCCAGGATTTGGAAGTCACCAAGAATTAATCGGAAACTTAAGGTCCGATTATTTAGAGCAGCAGTAGTTCCAGTACTCCTCTACGGGAGTCCATGCTGGGCTCTAACTGCTGAGGACACCAAATCTCTGGATGGCACATTCACAAGAATGCTACGCTGGGTTCATTGTGTCAAGTACAATGCACACATCTCCAACCAGACACTATATAACATTGGAGGTGTCTCATTGGTTCCCCCAAGCTTGACACTAGAACAAAATCGCCTCCGCTTTGCAGGACATTGCTTTCGCCGTGAGGACCAGCCAGTGCATAATCTTGTACTTTGGCAGCCTCATGGAGTGAATAAGCATGGTGGACAGCCCATGACTTTCTTGAGATGCATCTTAAAGGACACTGGCCTTAAAGATGTGGATGATCTAGCAAATGTCATGGGTGATAGGGAGTTGTGGCGGTGCAATTTTGTTGACAAGCCGGCACAGCATTCTTAAAAATGCAGCTGCAATGCAGCATGCCGATCCTAGTAGTAGAGCCTCATCTTCCGGTTCCTTCAGTATTATCTCGTTGTTCCAGGTTGTCCTTATGGGGATGTGTTTCCTAATGGCATTTGGTTCGAGCTTTATTGATTCCGCTTGTATGTTAGAGAAAATCAAATCGATTGCGCTGCTTCCATTGTGACATATATATGTTGGTTCTTTGTTATTTTGTAGGCCTAAATCGAAGTCATCCATCAGTAACTGCAGAGCAGTTGCTTTTGGTTGGTCCTCTAGATCGATACGCGCATTGAAGTCTCCCCCGACTATTATTGGACCGTCGTAACTAACGGGAATATCGTCCAGCATAAACAGCACTCCCTCAATGAGATCCTCCAGGGCTGTTGACGGGTTGAAGTAGCTACATGTAATGATACCAAAGTCTGTCGAGACTACAACATAATTATTGTCCTTATTGAGATAAAACATGGGTTTAACCGTGGTTTTACAGCAATGGAAATCCCCCCTGAAGGCTGACCCCTAGGTCCTTTTGTAGCCGGACTTTCAAAAATGTAAAACCCTGGAATTTCAATCGGATCGGTTGCCATGGTTTCGGTTAGCATTATAATATCACACTGGAATATTGGATCCATATGAGATTGATTCATAATTGTTTCCAGTCCTTCAACATTCCATAGTACAACTGAAACCCTTCCCCTGTCGGTCTATGTAGCCTCTATAGTCGTTTTGGTCTGCTTGCTATGTCAGTTCCTGCGAACCGAGAGTCTCGGGCGGAGTCCAAACTGCGCGCGTTCCTCGTTACTTAATTTGTAATTCTTGATTATTATTCCCTCTTCCCAGATATCAGGATTCATTAGTGAGCTTCGCAAGTCCTGTGTGCAAACTAGATGAAACGATTTAGTCGTTGAATCTGGTTGAACGGTTAGAGGTATAACTGAATCGATTGCGATGCCCTCGGTATCCAGGTATTCTATGAGCTGATCCTTTGTGACTGTTTTGTCTAGGCGCCCGATGTACACATGGGTTTTCATCTGAGCAGGCGTTGTACCGGTATCGGGTTGGGATGCGGATTGGGCAGTCTGGAGGGTTCTGCCGGCCTTCCGTCCACGGCGTACTACGGAAAAGTTCTCGGTGAGACCTCCTGTGTCAATCTGGGTTGGTCGGTCAGGTGTCTGTTGCGGAGGGTGAATGGCCAAAGAGAATCGGTTTTGGCGGGAGATGTGAATCGGTTGTCGTGGGACGATAGGCGGTTCATTTAACGGGGTTCTTGCAACGTTGTTGTAAGCTCGAGCGGGGTTTAGCCTGATGAGATCGTTTTTTGCCTGGATTGTTTCTCGCCTAGCTTCTGCTAGCTCTGTGCTTTTTTCCGCTAAATTCCCTAGCATTGTTACAAACAGCGAGTTCATTCTTACCAATCGGTCCGTAAAATGTCTTTCCTCCTCGTTTGTAACACTCTTCTTTTGTTTGAATTTTCTGACCAGTTGCATGAGCTCGTTCTGGATGTCCGCGAATTCGGTTGCTGACGCCATTTCTTTAATTACATTTATATAATACTGTTAAGTTTATTGATATTTATTTATAATAATAAGAACAGCACAGAGGCACGCAGTAGAGTAGTGGTAGTTTCCAGCAGTCAGGCAGTGCGATAAAAACTGTATAGCTACAGCAGTACAGCCCGACAGCTGTAGGCTGATATAGCCTAGGCCTAAAGTTATATCATTCTACCCATCATCAATTAAGCTCAGATTGAAGTTGAAGCTTCTTAAAGCTCGCATGTGTTATAAAACACAATACTAAAACATACGCAACAAAAATAATATAGAACACTTACTTAACCTCTGAACACATTTAGGTGCTCGTATGTGTTATAAAACACAATACTAAAACATATGCAACAAAACTAATATAGAACACTTAGAACACATTTAGGTGCTCGTATGTGTTATAAAACACAATACTAAAACATACGCAACAAAAGTAATATAGAACACTTAGAACACATTTAGGTGCTCGTATGTGTTATAAAACACAATACTAAAACATACGCAACAAAACTAATATAGAACACTTAGAACACATTTAGGTGCTCGTATGTGTTATAAAACACAATACTAAAACATACGCAACAAAAGTAATATAGAACACTTAGAACACATTTAGGTGCTCGTATGTGTTATAAAACACAATACTAAAACATACGCAACAAAACTAATATAGAACACTTAGAACACATTTAGGTGCTCGTATGTGTTATCAAACACAATACTAAAACATACGCAACAAAACTAATATAGAACACTTAGAACACATTTAGGTGCTCGTATGTGTTATATAACACAATACTAAAACATACGCAACAAAACTAATATAGAACACTTAGAACACATTTAGGTGCTTGTATGTGTTATAAAACACAATACTAAAACATACGCAACAAAACTAATATAGAACACTTAGAAAACATTTAGGTGCTCGTATGTGATATAAATTACAATACTAAAACATACGCAACAAAACTAATATAGAACACTTAGAACACATTTAGGTGCTTGTATGTGTTATAAAACACAATACTAAAACATACGCAACAAAACTAATATAGAACACTTAGAACACATTTAGGTGCTCGTATATGTTATAAAATACAATGCTAAAACATACGCAACAAAACGAATATAGAAAACTTACTTAACCTCTGAACACATTTAGGTGCTCGTATGTGTTATAAAACTCAATACTAAAACATACGCAACAAAACTAATATAGAACACTTAGAACACATTTAGGTGCTCGTATGTGTTATAAAACACAATACTAAAATATACGCAACAAAACTAATATAGAACACTTAGAGCACATTTAGGTGCTCGTATGTGTTATAAAACACAATACTAAAACATACGCAACAAAACTAATATAGAACACTTAGAACACATTTAGGTGCTCGTATGTGTTATCAAACACAATACTAAAACATACGCAACAAAACTAATATAGAACACTTAGAACACATTTAGGTGCTCGTATGTGTTATAAAACACAATACTAAAACATATGCAACAAAACTAATATAGAACACTTAGAACACATTTAGGTGCTCGTATGTGTTATAAAATACAATGGTAAAACATACGCAACAAAAATAATATAGAACACTTAGAACACATTTAGGTGCTCGTATGTGATATAAAACACAATACTATAACATACGCAACACAACTAATATAGAAAACTCACTTAACCTCTGAACACATTTAGGTGCTCGCATGTGTTATAAAATACAATACTAAAACATACGCAACAAAACTAATATAGAACACTTAGAACACATTTAGGTGCTCGTATTTGTTATAAAACACAAAACTAAAACATACGCAACACAACTAATATAGAAAACTTAGAACACATTTAGGTGCTCGTATGTGTTATAAAATACAATGGTAAAACATACGCAACAAAACTAATATAGAACACTTAGAACACATTTAGGTGCTCGTATGTGATATTAAACACATTACTAAAACATACGCAACACAACTAATATAGAAAACTTACTTAACCTCTGAACACATTTAGGTGCTCGCATGTGTTATAAAATACAATACTAAAACATACGCAACACAACTAATATAGAAAACTTACTTAACCTCTGAACACATTTAGGTGCTCGCATGTGTTATAAAATACAATACTAAAACATACGCAACAAAACTAATATAGAACACTTAGAACACATTTAGGTGCTCGTATGTGTTATAAAACACAATACCAAAACATACGTAACACAACTAATATAGAAAACTTAGAACACATTTAGGTGCTCGTATGTGTTATAAAATACAATGGTAAAACATACGCAACAAAACTAATATAGAACACTTAGAACACATTTAGGTGCTCGTATGTGTTATAAAACACAATACTAAAACATACGCAACACAACTAATATAGAAAACTTACTTAACCTCTGAACACATTTAGGTGCTCGCATGTGTTATAAAATACAATACTAAAACATACGCAACAAAACTAATATAGAACACTTAGAACACATTTAGGTGCTCGTATGTGTTATAAAACACAATACTAAAACATACGCAACACAACTAAGTAGTGCGTGCGAGGTAGAAATTTTGGGCCGAAAACCGAACTGGGAATTAGTTAATATTTTATATTTAGTTAGATAAGCGAGTAGCTGGGAGTTTATTATTTGTTCGAATATTTTACTGAGGACTGGGAGAAGTGATATTGGTCTATAGTTGTTAGAATCAGTTGGATCGTCAGCTTTGTATGAAGGAATAACAACCACGTTTTACGAATATTTTTAGAATTGTTTTCAAATTGAGTGGAGTAGTATTGTTTTTCCGCTGATCGCAACGTTGAAGTCAATTTATTTCTGTAACATTTGAACTTTTTGGAATTTGTTTCTGTGGGATATTTTAAGTATTGACGATAGTCTATTTTTAGTTAGGGTACTATTTATTAGAGCATCAGTTATCCAGGGTTTATTTGGTACCTTTCGTGGGGGGACAATTTTTTTTGGTACGTGTTTGCTGCAAATATTTTCCAAGTCCTTATAAAATAGATCAAATTTTTTTTATCTGGAATATTGTTTGAGTTGAATGTCCGAATTCGGTGATTTAATTTCTTTAATAAAATTCTGTGAGTTAAATTTAGAAAAGTCAAATACAGAGTAATTTTTTGGTTTATTAAAATAACAAGAATAATTTTGGAGTAGAGTAAATGTCGGTTGATGGTCAGATGTCCCGATTTTAACACGAAAAGTACCAGATTTAGTAACTGAAGTTGTGATGTTCGTAATTATATGGTATATACATGATTTGGTCCAAGGAGTTACGCGTGTAGGGTCATTTATTAATTGAATAAAGCCATATGAGTTGAGTAGGTTAATATATTCCATGGGATTATCTTGAGATGTATGTAGTGTGTTAAATGTTAGTGTCTCCAGTTATAATGACGTCACAGTGCGAGTTAGCTAGATTAGATAAGGAAGAATCTAGTATAGAGAGAAAGTGTTCACGTTGTATAGCTTGCGTTACTGGTATAGAGTTCCTATAACTAGAGGTTTAGATTTTTGTCGTTTTATTTCAATCCAGGAGCTTTCAAGATCGCTAATTGTTAGATCGTCCCTTTTTGATACCTCGAGAGATTCTTTGACGTATATAGCAGCCCCCCCTCTATTTAATTTGCCAGTTTTACGGTTACCTAAAAATGGATCTTTGTAGCCACTAATTTTTATACTGTTACCAGGTGAGTTGTCCGTTAGAAATGTTTCAGAAAAGGTAAGTAAGTATGTCAAATTTGTTGTCAATTGTCAATAAAAAATCAGTTATGGCAGATAAATTGGCTGGTAAACTACGGCAGTTAAACTGAAACACAGAAAGCGAAGGATTATTGTCTGTAAATTTATTTTCGTTATTAAACATTTTTTCAGTGTAAGTACCTCCGTCTATATTTAGGTTTGTTAAATTACTATCAGGGTCGAGATGAGAAAATGTTTGATTAAAAATATTAATTTGGGATGATACATTATAACCAGGAAATATGTCTAAATCATCTGTACTAACTGTGAAAAAAGGGAAAATTTGAGAATAACAGTATATACAATAAATGTCAGTTCGATTTCGCTCAGCAATGAATAGTTCAGTCGGAAGTAGGTATGAGACACAGGGTAAGTGATATTGAACGGTGCATAGACTACAAATTATTATACTCATCAGTCGGATCGAATCTAGAATAGCAAAAATTACAGAAGTCGGGGGTGTGAAACATGGAGCAGTTGCACGCGGGGAAGGAGGAGGAAGGGAGGGGGGGGGGGGGGGGGGGGGTTACAACAATATATCCTAGAGTTTACGTAGACAACAAAAAAGCACGCACCAAAAGTAACACAGAATGGCCTACGTGAGGTACCGATAAATTATACCGCTACACTGCACTAACATAAGGAAAAGCCTCTACTGAGCTTTATAATGTAGCATTAAAAACTAGTCCTAATTAACGAATATATAGTGGATATTGTTCTTGAGAATTAATACAGTTCTAAATTGGACTTATTCTGAGATGTAATTAGTATAAAATTAGAGTGACCCATCATGGCAGTAAACAACCATCAAGTATAGAGTGGCCTATTACTCTAGATATCAGTTTCGGGATCATCGATGATCGGGGTAAAACTTGAGCGCAATCGACGAACGGAAGTGTTTGGACCGTGGTCGCCGGGAGATCCATATCCGGAATTGAGGACCTTAGGTTTATTACTAAATCTAGAATAGCTGGGATGACATATTATTGGTAGATGTGTGTCTGGAGATCCGTTGAAACATAGCGGAATTGAGGACCTTAGGTTTATTACTAAATCTAGAATAGCTGGGATGTGATGGGATGAGATTATTGAAAGATGTGTGTCTGGAGGTCCGGTGAAACATAGCGGAATTGAGGACCTTACGTTTATTAGTAAATCTAGAATAGCTGGAATGGGATGACATATTATTGGTAGATGTGTGTCTGGAGGTCCGTTGAAACATAACGGAATTGAGGACCTTAGGTTTATTACTAAATCTAGAATAGCTGGGATGACATATTATTGGTAGATGTGTGTCTGGAGGTCCGTTGAAACATAGCGGAATTGAGGACCTTAGGTTTATTAGTAAATCTAGAATAGCTGGGATGGGATGACATATTATTGGTAGATGTGTGTCTGGAGGTCCGTTGAAACATAGCGGAATTGAGGACCTTAGGTTTATTACTAAATCTAGAATAGCTGGGATGGGATGACATATTATTGGTAGATGTGTGTCTGGAGGTCCGTTGAAACATAGCGGAATTGGGGACCTTAGGTTTATTACTAAATCTAGAATAGCTGGGATGGGATGACATATTATTGGTAGATGTGTGTCTGGAGGTCCGTTGAAACATAGCGGAATTGAGGACCTTAGGTTTATTAGTAAATCTAGAATAGCTGGGATGGGATGACATATTATTGGTAGATGTGTGTCTGGAGGTCCGTTGAAACATAGCGGAATTGAGGACCTTAGGTTTATTAGTAAATCTAGAATAGCTGGGATGGGATGACATATTATTGGTAGATGTGTGTCTGGAGATCCGTTGAAACATAGCGGAATTGAGGACCTTAGGTTTATTAGTAAATCTAGAATAGCTGGGATGGGATGACATATTATTGGTAGATGTGTGTCTGGAGATCCGTTGAAACATAGCGGAATTGAGGACCTTAGGTTTATTAGTAAATCTAGAATAGCTGGGATGGGATGACATATTATTGGTAGATGTGTGTCTGGAGATCCGTTGAAACATAGCGGAATTGAGGACCTTAGGTTTATTAGTAAATCTAGAATAGCTGGGATGTGATGACATATTATTGGTAGATGTGTGTCTGGAGATCCGTTGAAACATAGCGGAATTGAGGACCTTAGGTTTATTACTAAATCTAGAATAGCTGGGATGGGATGACATATTATTGGTAGATGTGTGTCTGGAGATCCGTTGAAACATAGCGGAATTGAGGACCTTAGGTTTATTAGTAAATCTAGAATAGCTGGGATGGGATGACATATTATTGGTAGATGTGTGTCTGGAGATCCGTTGAAACATAGCGGAATTGAGGACCTTAGGTTTATTAGTAAATCTAGAATAGCTGGGATGGGATGACATATTATTGGTAGATGTGTGTCTGGAGGTCCGTTGAAACATAGCGGAATTGAGGACCTTAGGTTTATTACTAAATCTAGAATAGCTGGGATGGGATGACATATTATTGGTAGATGTGTGTCTGGAGGTCCGTTGAAACATAGCGGAATTGAGGACCTTAGGTTTATTAGTAAATCTAGAATAGCTGGGATGTGATGACATATTATTGGTAGATGTGTGTCTGGAGATCCGTTGAAACATAGCGGAATTGAGGACCTTAGGTTTATTAGTAAATCTAGAATAGCTGGGATGGGATGACATATTATTGGTAGATGTGTGTCTGGAGATCCGTTGAAACATAGCGGAATTGAGGACCTTAGGTTTATTAGTAAATCTAGAATAGCTGGGATGTGATACATATTATTGGTAGATGTGTATCTGGAGGTCCGTGAAACATAGCGGAATTGAGGACCTTAGGTTTATTAGTAAATCTAGTTTAGCTGGGATGTGATAACATATTATTGGTAGATGTGTGTCTGGAGATCCGTTGAAACATAGCGGAATTGAGGACCTTAGGTTTATTAGTAAATCTAGAATAGCTGGGATGGGATGACATATTATTGGTAGATGTGTGTCTGGAGGTCCGTTGAAACATAGCGGAATTGAGGACCTTAGGTTTATTAGTAAATCTAGAATAGCTGGGATGGGATGACATATTATTGGTAGATGTGTGTCTGGAGGTCCGTTGAAACATAGCGGAATTGAGGACCTTAGGTTTATTAGTAAATCTAGAATAGCTGGGATGGGATGACATATTATTGGTAGATGTGTGTCTGGAGGTCCGTTGAAACATAGCGGAATTGAGGACCTTAGGTTTATTAGTAAATCTAGAATAGCTGGGATGGGATGACATATTATTGGAAGATGTGTGTCTGGAGGTCCGTTGAAACATAGCGGAATTGAGGACCTTAGGTTTATTAGTAAATCTAGAATAGCTGGGATGGGATGACATATTATTGGTAGATGTGTGTCTGGAGGTCCGTTGAAACATAGCGGAATTGAGGACCTTAGGTTTATTAGTAAATCTAGAATAGCTGGGATGGGATGACATATTATTGGTAGATGTGTGTCTGGAGGTCCGTTGAAACATAGCGGAATTGAGGACCTTAGGTTTATTAGTAAATCTAGAATAGCTGGGATGGGATGACATATTATTGGTAGATGTGTGTCTGGAGGTCCGTTGAAACATAGCGGAATTGAGGACCTTAGGTTTATTAGTAAATCTAGAATAGCTGGGATGGGATGACATATTATTGGAAGATGTGTGTCTGGAGGTCCGTTGAAACAATTAAATTTTGAATGTTTCTTATTTATTTAATAAATTATTCAATGTAGAATATAGAACATACAGAACATTTAAACTATTAATGTACAAAATGTTTATTATTAGATTATACTAAATTTATAAATCTAAAAGTTTAAATTTTACAAATGCAAGCAACAAGGCAACATTATTTCTGCGATGGAAAATAATTCTAACTTTAATGCTTAATAGGTTGTATTAATTGTACATCAATCATCAATTTTATATTTATTTGCCTTGCTACGCGGACCTAACAATATTTATAATGTAATAAAGACAACAACAAAGAAATACTATGGAAAAACTTATCTAAGTTCTTTTGAGTTCATAATTGTCAATCAAAATTGCACTAGCGAGTTTTTGTTATTTCTTATATAGTCTTTTATATTTCTCCAAGTTCTATCTTTTAAGACGGGAAATGTTGTTGATCGTATAGACTCTATGACCTTTTTTCCAGGGAGTTCCGTTGTTTTTGTAGCTCGTAATCCTTTCATTACGGCCTCCCTCTCCTCCTTAGTCCAGGGTCGTTTATTTGAAACGCGATTTCTTTTCTTAGGTGACTCCTCTCTCTCAATTGCTTTCCTTTTTTTGGTTTCCCGGCCTTCATCATCTGTGCAATTGGAGCATCTGGCAATCATTGGCAACTCCATCTGCGCAGGTTGTGCGTCTTCTCTGTTCATATCTGTAACAAATCATTCCAACAAAATCATACCGCTATTTATTGTTTCTATTATCAAGTGCAAATACAATTTATTTTATTGGAAGATTTCAGAACAATGTTCTACAAGGTGTTCCCATTTTTTTTTAACGAAATTAAATTTTCTGTCGGTGTCAGTTCGTTTAATTTCAGTTTAATTTATAAATATATTTCTAATTAATAATATTTATTAATAAGTGAGTAAGTAAGTAAGTGAGTAAGTAAGTAAGGGGGGGGGGGGGGTACACCACCCTATGGACCTTTTTTGCAAATGGCTATAATTTCTGCTTGTTTGAATTGCTTGTATGTATTTTATACCTTTCGGGGGATTAACATACGGCCAAAGATTGGGTTCAAAAAAAATTTTCAATTTTGCGTCGCCCTCTAGCGGCCACCAGCAAAATTGTTAATTTCACTTAAGGGCACGTGTTTGTGGTCAAAATTTAAAAAAATCAAAATTTTTTTTACGGATTCTGGATCAAAATTTAATGGCGATTTCAAACCTGAAAACGACAATGCGAGATCTATTTTAGCTCTCGAGTTATAGCTGTCTGTTTGTCTGTCAGTCGGTCAGTCTGACGAAATTTAAGAAACATGCAATGTACAATTTTGCCATACTGTAGGAATTTTCCCGTTTAGTGATTACATTTATAATGTCAGTCTCAACGACGTTTCATGTATTCTAGATTGTCTGTCATTCTGCCTGCCTGCCTGCATGTCTATCTGTCTGCCTGTCTGTCTTTCTGTTTGTTGGCCTGTCTGTCAGTCAAAAAGTAATGAATGAAATACACAACTGAAAATGTTGTTGTAGAGGTTTTCCTGGTCTATGATTCCATTTCTTATGTCCGTTTTAACGGTTAAAGGATTCTAAATGGTCTATTAGGATGTCTGTCCGTCTGTTATATTTTGACGGACAGACCGACATGAATACAGACCCAATACAAAGCCAATATATTTAAATATTGACATCAGAAATGGAATCACCGACCAGGAAAACCCCTTTAACAAATACAGCCAGACTGACAGACTGGAATTCATCAAACGTCAAAACTGACATCGGAAATACAATCACCATCCCAGAAAACCCCCATATCGAAAATTTTAGTTAAGAAGTATTCTTCCTT
Source organism: Nemertoderma westbladi (assembly GCA_032718475.1). Taxonomy (NCBI): domain Eukaryota; kingdom Metazoa; phylum Xenacoelomorpha; order Nemertodermatida; family Nemertodermatidae; genus Nemertoderma; species Nemertoderma westbladi. The sequence continues at coordinate 38,095 of JAUCBJ010004675.1, forward strand.
ATTTTTTCAATACAATTTCAATTATCCCCCCATTTAACATACAATGGCGGGAAGGTTTGAAAACTTTAAATGGATTTTTCACTCATGTACCTGTTTCTCAGGAACTACTGGACCAAATTGCATGAAATTTTCAGTATATGTTCTTCTACTAATCCTTATTTATAGGTGGTAGCACATTTAGACATGTGAGTTAGAAATTTAAAAAGTTACATCTCAAAAAACGGCCAAAATACGTGTTTTTTTCACTTTTTGCAAATAACATTTTTCACTTTGAAAATTTCTGGTGTTCACAATAATTTTTTTATTTTTTCTGCTACCACGTCTGAGACACATGCAAAATTAATTCCCCTCCAAATTTGGTCAAATCTCCAAATCGTGGTGTTTCATTGTCCGTTCCTTCTCCATTTGGTACTTCACACTGACTCTAAATGTCATTGTTTGGCTTGGCCTCTAGAGATAGCCTTCCGTCGTGACGCAAAACCTACCAATCAGCTGACTGCCATCAGCTCAACACTGATTGCATGCAACCGTCTAGGTCCAGTTGCTTTTTAGATTTTTACATACATTGGTCCTTTCGACTGTGGACCGCTAAGGTTTTTTACTTAACAGCTTATATATATATCGATATTGATATTGATATCGATGTTGTCATATCATAAGGGCCTAATACTAAAGTCTCTTTTTTACAAAAAATAATGGGATTATTATGATCCATTATGATATGATATGAGCCTGTAATTATAAATTAATATTAAAGTTTCTTGAAGCTATCAAACTATCAATCACTTCAAACTATCAATAACTTCTTAACTTACCCTCCAGAAGATTTAAATCATCCTCTCGAACTGGTGGTGGCGGTACCCCTCCACTTTGCAATGCCATATCTTCCACTAATTTCTCAGTATCTGTAAAATATAATAAACCATTAAATATAATTAAATAATTATATATATATATATATTATATATATAACAAGTAGTACTTCTCCAAACTGCAGAAAGGATACACTAAACCGGTCAGTAACGCCTGACTCCCGAACCCCAGTCATGCAGTAATGTTACGGTACTGCCAGACTACCGAACTACAGTAAGTCTACACACAACACAATGGCGACGATACAGTACAAAAACCCTTACCAAACTACAGTAAGCCTACACCCCACACAGGGACGACGATACAGTACAAATGCCCATACAGTATAAACCACGCTACCATAATACCAAAACACAAGAAATGGTACAGTATAAACTGCTAGTAAACCATAACAACATAAAAGTAAATTATTAACATAAAAGTAAATTATTAACCTATTGACGAAATTGCCAAATTACCGAATCATTATCTAATTAAATTCACATTAAACCAAAGCAAATCCAAGTCAAATGGTAACTATTCACTGCTACTAAATTACTGTACTGTACATAAAATAAAAGTAAATTATTAACCTATTGACGGAATTGCCAAATTACCGAAACATTATCTAATTAAATTCACATTAAACCAAAGCAAATCCAAATCCAATTGTAACTATTCACTGTTACTACATTACTGTACTGTACATAAAATCAAAGTAACTTAATAACCTATTGACGGAATTGCCAAATTACCGAAACATTATCCATTTCAATTCACATTAACCAAAGCAAATCCAGAATCAAATAGTTAACTATTCACTGTTACTAAATTACTGTATATAAACTTAAACGTCACCGTTCGGTTACAAATCACCATGTAATATAATAAACGTTACCAACAAAACCAGTTACAAATTACGGAAACCGAAACATTATCTAATTATATTCACATTAAACCAAAGCAAATCCGAATCAAATGGTTACTATTCACTGTTACTAAATTACTGTATATAAATTTAAACGTTACCAACCAACCAGTTACAAATTACAGAAACCTAAAAATATATAGAGTATAGTTAATACAGCAATATGGTAAATAATTTTATTTTACTTGCGCAAAATCATGAGTCGAATTTAAACCTCGTATGTTTGTCAAAAGAGTACCGATCCAAAAGTTTTCCTGTTTACCCAGCACAACCAAATCCGAACTATCTGTTTTATCAATCAATGTAAAAGTTAAGGTAGAAATATCAGACCCATGGACATTAATAAAATGACTCCCGATCATACATGTATGCTTTTTGTACTTAATATGTGACTTATAGTTAGATAAACGTGCCTTAAAATTTACAGAGTAACCAACCCCCTGCAAGTTACAAGCAGAACAGTAAGCCAAATATATTATATTCGGTGATTCACAATCTCTAATCTATGCTTAATAACAAATGTTCGACCAGTTACCACCGCCCTAAAAGCTTTGCGAGGTATGAGAAAATTATTACAACAATCACATTTATTTGAACTGCATTTAAAACACCCAAGTGACACACGTGAGTCCTCTATCGGCCGTGGAACTTTGTAAGGGTTAGAAGGTGCTAAAAGTTCCTTTAGGTTTGGGTTACGTTTATAAGCCACCTGAATAGAGTTAGTAGGGAAAATGGCCCTAATCTTATCATCCGATTGTAACAAATACCGGTGTTTATTAAAAATCCCCGATATCGCCGGTCCACCCCTGTTAAACTTAGAGACAAAAACACAAGGTCGAACAGTTGACTCCTTGGTCTTGGGCATCCTCGCCTCCTCCCGCGACATAGATGAGACTGCATTGAAGACTTTAACTACATGTTTCCGTTCATGGCCACAATTAATTAAATATTGAATATATTCTTTCGACTTATCAGCATAGTCTGACTCAATTGAACAAATACGGCGTAGACAAAGTGCCACGCCCTTTGGTATTCCCTTTATTTGCCCCGGGGGGTGAGCAGACTGACCCTGTAGATATAGATGACAGTCCGTTGGTTTACTGTAGATGGTGGTATGCAGCACATTATCCTTAACAAATATATTTAGATCCAAAAAGTTAATCGATAGACCGCCTATCTCGATAGTAAACTGTAGAGATTGGTTAAATGAATTAAGGAGAGTGTGGAACTCCCTTAAGCGACCAACCGAACCCCGCCAGATACCAAATACATCATCGCGAAATCTGTACCAACATCGTAACTCGGAAAACGTCTCCTGTGCAAATTCAACATTTGTGTCTATATCTTCTGCTACAATGTCGGCATATGAACACGCATTTTTGGGCCCCATAGCAGTACCATCCCGTTGTAAAATGAAAGTGTTCTTATACTGTGATGCATTATTATTCAAACATATCTGCAAAGCTTCCACAATACATTCAATAGGCAGATCAAATAAATGTTGGAAGTCAGATAACCGTTTTCTAACCAATTCCACACCTTCTGAGTTTTTAATTGAAGGAAACATATTAATAATGTCGAAACTTACAAGAATGTCCTCACTAGTTATACCCTCTCTATTCAGGTTATCCACAATTTCCAACATGTGTGAAGTATCTTTAACTCTGGATTTAATCGAATCGACCACAAGTTTGCAATATGTTTCTACAAATAAAGATAAATTCTCCGTCGCGCTCCCACATCCGGAAGTGATCATTCGAGCCGGATTGTTGTCCTTGTGAGTTTTAATAAGCGGATAATTTGTACCTGGTTTAGGCGATGTATTTGACTTAATGTAACTAATCCATTTAGCAGATAAACCTTCATTTCGCCATTTCTCAATCCATTCGTCAATCGTTTTGACTAAATCCAATGTGGGGTGTTACGGTATATGGCGCTGTATCCACATTATTAGTCGTTATACTGTATGCATTATTAGTCGTTATGCAGTATGCAATATTAGTCCGTTATACTGTACGTAATATTAGTCCGTTGTGCAGCATAATATTTTAGATAAGGCATAATAACGCAATGATATTTAGATAGGAAGTTAAAACGCCCATATATTTTGCATCCATCCATTTTGTATAGTATGTAGCCCTACCTACGTAATTTTGTATTAGGATATATGTAGATAGTCCCAGGGTAGCAAGTTTATTCGGACCCTGGATTTTGTGCTTGCTGATATTAGCATCAGTAGGGCTATCATATAGGGACGCTGTCCTGGCCATTCAGCGGCCAGGGACGTGAACCATTACCATATAAGGTAATAATTCGAGGTTTGGGCAAGCGATAGGGCTACAATCCGGCCTCCTTATTGGATTAACTGCTTCCAGGTTGGTTTAATGCTAGCACGGACTGGAGAGCCAATAGGAGAGCGATTGAGTCACCTTATTGCATCACCCCATCCGGATCACCTATAAATTGGCGGTGTGCCGGTAGAACCTTACTGTTCATGCTGTATACCCTTACTCATCACATGACACACCCCTGTTACAATTTACTTGCTGAGCTGTCTCAATTTTGTATTAGGATATCGTATTTTCTGCATTTTGCTAATTTTGATTAATTTCTTGGAATGATTTGCTAGTGCGATTACTCTTGCTTGTGTTTCTCAATAATTCCTTCGATTACTGCAAATTACAATTGAACTATGATTTCTACCTTTTGATTAATGGTTCTATGTGATTCTTTTCTGCGCAATAATCCTAAGGGATTCCTGAGACTGTCAGACTTTATGATTTGCATGCGCCGCTATGGTAGCTATTAGCATAATGGAGGGCTAAGGTGCCAGTGGGCGGTGGGCGCATCGGGGGGTTGAGCGACTAGGAGAGAGCGGAGGATTCAAAACGGGCAACGCTGGCCAGGGTCACCGTTGCGGGCGGGTATCTTGCACTGCGGCACGCAGACCTATCGCTGGTACAGTCACTAGGGGGCTGATGATCCAGGTTTTGTCTCTATTTAGTATTAGGGGGGCAGGAATTGGGTTAGTTAGGAATCCTAGATGTACCTGGGAGAGGCCTGCGCGTATTACAACGTTGAGTGTGGAGTACGAGTAGTGAATTGCACAATTGTGAACTGTGATTTCTAACGCTGATTGGTGTGTTATTGAAGTGTGCCTAAGATTACGAATGTTTAGGTAGGCGCTCTTTTCCCTTTGATTGATTTCTATTTCTTAGTTACAATAATTGGTTACTGATTAGGTCAAAGTAATACGGCAATTTAGGCTATTACTAGCGAAACCTGTTGCGTGATAAATTAGAATTACGTATTCTGGAACTCTTAGTAATTAGTACGCTGTTAAATATTTGTGACTGTAATTAATTAGTAAAAATTAAGAATTAGTACGCAGCATAGCGGAGAGTAGCTAAGGTAATAATTAGTGTACTGTAAACTATTCACGCTGGGCGGTTATTTGCATTAGCGGGCAATCAGCTAGAACGCACTATTCGGTACGCACGATACGCTAGTAATTTTGCTGGCCTAAAGCCAGCCGCGGGCAGTTTTAGACCCGGAGTGGTACTATCCACGAGAGACAAATACTAATTGGAGAGATACGCCTATTCCTACTATTGGAAGAGACGGTAACAATACCTGCAATATCTTACTGTAAAGTTTGTAAATCAAATCATAAATCCGACCTTCTCACCAAAACAGTAAACTCTAAGTAAGCGAATATATTGCAGTATTGATCTCTTATAACCGGTGAGGCAGAAAACAGTCTACGAGCAGACAAACTTCGATAAAACAAAATCCCGCGCAGCGAATCCTAAAATCAGGCCGACTCACTGACGGACTAAGGGGCTCGTATACTTTGCCGCGGTGTGATTTATATGGTTGGGCAAAAGGGACGCTAGCTAGGTACAGAGGCAGATATTTGGAGATGTCTAACTAGCGAGCAAAGTGCAGTAAGGACGAAAGTTAATTTTTATATATTTTGAGGTGTAAATAATTTCTAACGCGCGTGTGTCAATTCTGAACGGTCAAAAGCAGTTTTGCTCCTTCACATATATAATTACTGGGTACGGTGTGCATTTTACGAATATTCTAATTTTATAACTTGTATGTCCAATACTCACGAATGATAAGGTTCCTTCCCCTCTTGCGTATTTCCAGGACTCAAATTCAGGCATAAGGTTAATACTACGCCCAGAATTCGGCAATGTTAGGTACCAGGTCCCTGATACTAAGAAGAGATGTGTTAGTTTACTACTGTAGGCGTACGGGTACTAATAGCTATCCTGGCTCCTATCTAGAATTTTAGTCACCCAGGTAGTCCGGGTAACTTCCTATTAGGGCGTTGGCGGGGACACGGTAGATGTTAGTATATCCCTGATAGCCTCAATTTATTTGCGCCTAGTGTAAACTGCCCTACCGCCTGAACGGTACAATCCTAATTCAGGTGAAAACACAGCAACCCCCCTAGCCTACAAGTTCTAATGCAATGGACACCGTTGTACGGCAAATAGTCACAGACGCACCTGTACTTAGCAAGAGTTAAGCGTACAGTTTGCTGCACCCTAACCATTTGTATGCCTTGTACCGGTGTGCCTACGTCCTATCTGCGTACTAGTATCTGCCTGCGCTCTCTCCCTCCCCCCGTAGGAATATGAAGGTCTACTGCGGTTTTTCCTGAATCAAGACAGTACAGTCCCTTAGATGTAATTTTAGGCTCACAGCGTGTCACTACTTCTACCTTTTGATCTTTTGGTCTTACACTTAGGTAGCAAGGATCGAACGCTGTCTAACCTTTCAGGCGATGGGCGAATAACTCTAGATGGTATTGCGGGTTGTCTCTCGTCTACATTCCCGTGATGTTCCCATTCATTGCTGCGGCCCGATCTCTAGACTGCCATCCTGTCCCTTAGTTGGGTTCACCGTGGTGAATCATAGTAAAACAGATAGGAAAAGCAGATTAGCGATAATTCTGACTTTATTACAGAAGATATAATTATAATACAATGTAATCTGAAAACTAATGACAGAATAAACAAATATCAGATAACTGAATAACTGAGAGAGAATAATAACTAATGAACAAATCGCACCTTTTTATAGCAAATTTGTGCCGCAATCAATCGAGAAAATTCTCGATTGTTCTATGGGTTCTAACAAGGTTTTAAAGATAGCTATTGGTCCAGCTAATATATAACTTGCACGACATTGGTTACAATCAAATAACTACAGTCTCATTGGTACAGATAAATGCAATTAATTTGTAGCGGTTAATTTAAATGAGTTGAAATTCTGCACAAAAAATAATTCGCACTTACTAGGATTCGAACTCAATACCTACTACACATATAATTTCCAACGCTCTACCGACTGAGCTACTGAACCACTTGACCGATGGGTGTACAAATGATAGAACCAATACGAATGAGAACTCAAAGCAATCTTTACAAAGTTAATCCGAATAAAATAAAATTTTGAAAATCCACGGCATTTAGGGAATATAATTCTATACCGCTCCATGAAAACAGGATATTATCGTGCATAAAATATACGGTTTTCACCAATAATCAATCAAACTATAGAACACTTAGGGCGTACTTACATATTTACAATTAAATTTCAAATAATACTTCCTTTCTACGTAATGATTCGATACAAAATAATTACAAATTCAAACTTTACGTATTTAAGGCTTTACTAAGTAAGTACAATATAAATCTAAATTAAATTCACCAATATAAATCTATTGCATCTCAATATTGCATAAATTCAAACAATTACAAATACAAATAAATGAAAAGAGACTTCCATCTACTCTTACTTTCTGTTTCACTGTAATACTGCCTATAAAATGTAGATTGCATAATATTCGGAACAATATAAATTGCATAAGTTCGGAATAATATAAATTGCATAAGTTCGGAATAATCACAAATATAAAATATAAATTCTTACAAATATAAGTCTTACTAAATATAAGTTTTACTAAATATAAGTTCTTATTTCTAAATTTCATAAATTCGGAACAATACAAATTGCATAAGTTCGGAATAAGCACAAATATAAAATATAAGTTTTACTAAATATAAGTTTTACTAAATATAAGTCTTTTCCAGAATACAAAACTTTCTAAATATAAAACATATAATTCAAAATAAATCACAAATTCACAAGAAAGGCTCACGAGTCTTCCGTCCACCCTTGCCCTCCCTTTTATCGCTTAGTTGATCGAGCCCTGCCGCGTCCTCGAAAACTGCGCACAGGTGACTTTGCTCGCGATATGGGACTCGTGGGGCGAGTCACTGGTTTACCTGGGACGTTGAGAGACGGTGCGACTATTTCCTCGCAAATTCGTCTATTTGGCATCCCAAAACCTCGACCGATTCCTCGTGACCGATCAGTCGTCACTGCAGTTGGTAGAACGTCTGGGAACGCGCGAAAGGCGGACGACGCAGACCCAAGAGTAGCTTGCGCCCCCTGTTGATCAGCTGGTGTATGTCCCGATCCTCCTACTGGTTCTCTAGGAAGCGATACCGTATCCCGAGTAACTCGAATAGTCGGCTCAACTCCCTTGCGTTCTTCTTCATTAATAATTTTCTTTAATTGTTGGCCCACTTTCTGGACCCGTATGATCCTACCCTGCCCGTCCTCCCGAGGGTGACGTGCAGACGGCGCAACCGGAGTGGCTGATATATTTGTCGCCTCTAGGACCTCCTCTTCCTCGAATACGCTCGCTCGTATACGTTTATGGTAAAACGCGGCTCGGTACGCCCATGCGACGGTTAACCAAGCTCCCTTGTTCCGCTTTTCAGTTCGGAAACGATCGAATTCACCATACGTAATCCGATTAACGACTTTCTGAAAATTCCACGTGTTTTTGTTATCCGGGTGAATCTGTAACAGATACTCGCGCACCACTCGAAATCCGCTGTCGTGGGGCAAAATATCGACAACCTCGATAAGTTCGTCATATTGGGGCATAGCGGAGATATATCCTTCCGACATCATCGTCTGGGGATTTACCGCCCAAAATCCGAGATTCGCTCTCATCGGAAACCGTCTTCTTTGTGCTGATACATGTTCGTCGGCTAAATCTTCCCACTCATCAAATAACTTCCTCACGAGTTTTACAGATTCGTGTTCATAAGGTATGTCTCTTAGTTGGCATTCAGATGCTCGATGTCCCTTTATATTGCAATAAGTACATTGAGCCATAAATCTCCAGCAAGTATAAAAGGTATGAGACCCTTGATCCCCACACCATCCACAGATTAGCTGAGTCGTAGTAATGTGCTTTCCACTGCACTTTGTCATATGATGTCCAGCGACGCCACATTTACTACACATCGTATTGGCAGGGTACCACACTCGTTCGTATATAAGATCTCCAATCGGTCGAGCGCTTCCTCCCATACTATAATCGTAATCATCTGGGTCTATGGGTTGGTAGGTTTCTGAAGGTTGTATACAAACTATAGCATCTGTTGCTTCAAGTTGTCGAATCTCCGTCTGAGATTTCTTCGGGAGGTTCCTTTCTATCTCAAGAAGTTCCTCTAAAGGATCGTCGGCGATCGTAGTAGTTACTTCGAATTCATCACCAAGGTGACCGATAGGCGCGCGCGTCTGCCGTGATTCATCCGTAATTTCCACGATACGTTCTCCTTCATAGGGTAACAGTGTAAACATAGATGGTCTTTCGATAAGAGATCCCGCACAGCGAAGATACACGTCTCGAAATATACTAAATCCTGCTCGAGTAAAGGCATTACACTGAGCGTCGGAGTTGTAGAAGGGTTGTCATATTTAGTCTTTGCGAGTTTCGCTGTACTTTCCGATAATTCCTTTATACCGAATATAGTATAGTCCTTGGCTCCAAATCTTTCGAATGGCGCTGCTGCCTCCTCTTGGATATCATATCCCCATCTCGGCTCTCCTTGTATCCCTTTCTCCATAATTAGAGGTGTAGTTACATAATCATTACTACTAGAGGGAATACAACAGAGTTTGTGGTTAGTTGTGAGGAGACGTGAGAGTTTCGTCTGCCTTTTGGGCTTCGACAACGCTCTAACCTCCTACCCATAGCCTAAGATCTAAGGTTTCTTTAATGACACGCTGCTTCTTATCTAAAATTTTTTGCCGAAATAAAAAACGAATTTGGGCTAAACTGGCCGTGAGTCTAAAATACTCACCTTTTGATCCCAAACTATTATCAGAAAATAAGCAATCAAGAATTAGTAATAAATATAGGGGAGTCTATTTTGACGTAACTTATTGAAACAAGACCGTGTAAAATTTAATTAAAATTTTAAGAAAGGCTCGCAAGTCTTCCTCTCTTGTTTCTCTAATTTTAAGTTCCACCCGACTGTACCCTGAAATCTATTCACTGGAGAAAATTTTAAAAATTTTTCAAATCCAAATGGATTGTCTAAATTTTCGAGAATGTCTCAATATTGTGAGTTCCAAGTAGAATTCCATTTCTTATACCTACAAATCCCGCTCCTATGTGACACATAAGGGTACTACCCTCAATGTTCACATATAAAGACAATGGAATTCTACCGCTGTCCTTACTACGGTGTACAGGTACGTGGAAATCTATTTGTAAACTCCTAATTATTTACTAGTATTAGGTGGAGATTTGTAGTCTCCAGACTCGTTACGAGTCTCTTCAAGGAGTACGAGACGTTGAGTCGGTCTGTCTACTGTACGACCGTCAATTGTCCGTACCGTCACAGTTCTTGTCACTCCATCCATAGATGGATGTGTGGCTAAAATTACACCTGTTATCCAGAAGCGTCTTTTTAGATTCACTTCTGCTAACAGCACGTGATCTCCCGGCTTTAATGCGCGGGTTTTATTGTACCAGTTTGTTCTGGCAGAAATAGAGGGCAAATAATGGTTTTGCCATATTTCCCAGAATTTGTTAGCCAGTAGTTGCGTGATTTTCCACGCTTTTCTACCGTAGCTGTCGCTTTCTATCGGAATAGAAATCGGCGTCAAAGTGGTCGGTGCCTGCATAAGCAGGTGTGCCGGTGTCAAAGCGAACTGAGATTGTTTGTCATCGGGTACTAATACTATTGGTCTAGTATTTAGTATTGCCTCGATTTCAACAAACAATGTTGTCAGTTGGTCGTCTATCAGTATGTGGTTTACTGGAATGACTTTTGCCATGGCTGTCTTGATAGATCTAATCAATCTCTCCCAGACTCCGCCTCTCCAAGGACTATCTGGAGGATTGAACTTCCAAACAATCTTGTGAGGTTGTAGTTCGTTCGAGATTTGATCGTGATCTAATTTCTTAAAGGCTCTAGCAATCTCATTCCGAGCACCAACAAAGTTTGTCCCTTTGTCTGAGTACAAGCATTTTACTAGTCCGCGTCTAGCGATAAATCGCCGCAGTGCTAGTATAAACGCGTTGGTGGAAAGATCCATCACACGTTCAATGTGAACTGCCCTACTGGACATACATGTGAAAATCAGTCCCCAGCGTTTTACTAGTATACGTCCACGTTTCGTATGTATGGGACCAAAGCAATCAATACCAGTCTCTGTAAAAGGTGGTCTGAATGCTTGAAGTCGTGCTTGTGGTAGCTCACTCATTTCTTGGGTACCTATTCTAGAATGTACCTTTTTACAAATAATACACGTACGTGTCACTGAACTTAACGCTTTACTGGGTCTAATCAATACAAATCTTGTACGTAAGTAGGAAAGACAGTGGTGTCTTCCAGCGTGTTTCAGATGTAAATGTGCGTCCAGTATCATTGCACGTTGTAGTTCGTGGTGTTGCGGTATCATTATTGGGTACCTAAAGTTTGTGTTAAAGTCAATGTTTTGAAGCCGAGATTTATGACAAATTAAGCCATTATAAATAATCGGACTCCAACTCAGTATTGATGACGACTTGATTGGTTGACCTTGATTTATAGATGTGAATTCGCGCGCGAAATATCGCAGTTGGTAATGGCGAATTAATTTAATCTCACACCTGTCAATCTCAGCCAATGTAAGTCGACGTGTAAAGTCACGTTTGCCTTTAACGTATTGTACAAAACGTACAATCCACGCTAATTTTCGGCAAGCGTTTGTCCAAGAATCTGTTAAGTTTACAATACGGTCGACATAAGTATTTGTGACGTCATCAGGTAAATCAATGGAGATCTTGGAAGGTTTTGAATTACTAGAAGGGCCCACGGGTCCGCCGGTAAGTATTCCCTTGTTGACTGTTGATCCGTCCGGGTCTACAAGTAATTTGTCCTTCTTCGTCTTCTTACCTTGATTGTCAGTACTTTGTAAGTCGATCGTTAATGGTGGTTTGAACTCTATGGGGTCAGCAGGTTTCGGTAAACTTATTTTTCTGCCGACATTAATCCCAGGTTTCACCATAGGTTGCAAGTTTGGTATGTCTCTTGAGCGCAAAGTAACACCTGTATTTACATTAGCGTAGGTACTACCCACATCTGTAATACATGAGGTTTCACCGTGCTTATGGTTGCTCAAGTGTGTCGAAATTGGTAGTTTGTCAATACAAGGCCGCTCCAATAGGGAAACTGCGGCTTTACTGTTAGTCGATACATTACTAATGTCCGGTAGAACATTTTGTGATGTTTCTGACAAAATGTCTAGTCGACTGTCTAGTAATGTGTCTGGTCTGTTGTTTGTCAATAGAAGGCCGCTCCAATAGAGAAACTGCGGCTTTACTGTTTGTCAGTGTGTTACTAGCGTCTGGTGGAATGTCTGGTTGACCGTCTAGTAACGTGTCTGGTTGACCGTCTAGTAACGTGTCTGGTTGACCGTCTGGCGATATGTCTGGTGTAGAAAGGCTCGCAAGTCTTCCTCTCTTGACCTTTGAAGTTATATCTTTCCATTTCGCCTTCGGTTTCTTCTTGAGTTTCGCCGCCGTCGTCTTTTTCTTTGCCTTCCCCTTTTTTGGTTTCTTGATTTCGGCGTCCTTAGGGATGGTGTTGGAATTGTTGTCGTATAACGGCGGCCAATGTAGTGTTGAACCTTGTAAGAATTGTGGTCCGTGTTGCCAAAATTCTTTGTTCTCCGGTTTACAGAATTCCTCAGGCATCATTCCTCGCGACGCAATATCAGCTGGGTTTTGTGGTCCGGGACAATGTCGCCAATCCTCTTTTATCGAACGGTCTAGAATTTCCGCGCGACGGTTAGCTACGAATGTCTTGAATTCGAGTGTGTCGTTGTTTATGTAAAATAAAACCAACGTCGCGTCAGTCCAATAAAATATCTGTAAACTCGACTGTAGTTCTGTCTGTATGAGGTTCACGATGGTGGTTGACAGGGTTGCGGCTTGTAGCTCAGCTCGTGGTGTCGTCATATACTTAGTAGGCATGGTCTTAGCCTTAGAAGGAATGAGCGAAACATCGAACTCGTCTGAGTCTACTTGTCTGCGCAAGTACGCTGCCACACCAAAACCGTTGTCACTGGCGTCAGAAAAACAGTGTAATTCCAAGTTGTCAGGAAATGTACTTTGTAATGGAAAGTAAACCCTGGGTATGAAATAATCCTCTAGCGAAGATAATTCCGCCTCCCAGGTCTTCCATAAGTCCACTTGGTCTGATGAGATCGGCTCGTCCCATGTTAGTCCATCCTTCCATATACTGCGCATATAAATGCGGGCTTGCAGTATCACTGGACTGATGAATCCTAACGGATCGAACAATCGGCTCAACTTTGACAAGCATGATCTCTTTGTCAGTATGTTCTCTTGACTGTCCAGTCTCACTTTCACTCGAAAGTTGTCTGTGTTTGGGTCCCAAAAGAGCCCCAACACCTTAGTCGTCGGTAGTGGTTCGAACTCTAGGTCTATGTCACCACCTCCACGCTCAGTCGTCCCGAATGAGTCTACTAATTCGGCACTGTTTGAGGCGAATTTGGTGAGGTTAAAACCTCCGCCCGCTAAGCAGTCCCGTAATTGATGTGCTACTGTTGTAGCACGTTCTACTGTGTCGCAACTTTGTAATCCGTCGTCTACATAAAAGTCACGTTCTACGATTTTAATTATCTCTGGGTCATATAGATGTTTCTGATCTCTAGCGGCCTGCTTTAGGGCGTACATCGTACAATTTGGGCTGTCTCTGGCACCGAAAACGCGAACTTGCATTTGGTAAGTCGCTGGTGGTAGACTTAAGTCTCCTTCCGGGTACCAGAGGAACCGCAAACTGTCTCTGTCTCGCTCTAACGCTCTCACTTGGTGAAACATCGCTTCAACGTCGCAAGTAAAGGCTACTTGACGCTGACGGAAGCGCATAATCACCCCCATTAGATAATTATTCATGTTTGGTCCATCCATCAACTCACTATTGAGGGACATTCCCTCAAACAGAGCCGCACAGTCGTTGACTACGCGTACTTTATCTGGTTTGTCGGAGTGTCTCACATAGTGATGTGGCAAGTAATATGTTTGGTCAGTCACTATCTCCGGGTTAGTCATTCGGATAGCGTATCCCTTTGTCAAATACGTCTCCATCTGAGTGTTGTACTGCAGATGGGCCTTCTCGTCCTTTAATAGACGTTGCTGTATTGAGTGTAGACGTCTTAAAGCCAGTGGGTAGTTGTTTATAAGTTTAGGACTTTGGCTACGCCATAACATCCCTACCTCATAATGTCCGTCTTTCGTCTGGCGGATAGTATCTTCCATGATCTTCAGAGATTGTTTCTCCTGTTCCGACATACAAGGTTCGTAGCTACCAGGTTCAGCTGTATCTTGTTCTAACCACCTGATAGTCTTCTCCGTTAATTCTTTGTCTAGTGCAGCTTGTTCCACTTGATGAATTTTCAACGCGTCATCATCGATATCGAAGGGCACTGTTGAGGTTATTTGGGTAGGTAGACTCGCAAGCCTATCATCTGTCTTCGATGGAATCTCTAGCTGACTCGTCTTCTCCCCAAGTTCTAAACTCCGCTGGTGGATTAGCTGCTCCTTGTGACTTATCATACTAGTTACACGTCTGTCATGTTTTGTCGACTGTAGTGTAGTATGGTTCACGTCATGTGAAAAGGAAAGAATTGAATTTGTAGTTAATAAACTACATGTACTCTGTACATCGTCTTCCTCGTCACTTACGTCTAGTGTGCGCACAGGCGCTCGAGTATACCACCCTATCGGCGTTCTGCAGGCGTATGCGTTTCCCGCTACAACTGCCGATGGTCTGGTTTCCCACACCTGATGTAGGTTGAATTGGTCCGTCCCGATCAGCATGGCTACCGATCTATAATTGACAGGACATTCGGGTACACCAAGGTGTCTGAAATACTTACGGTCCTCTAGAGATTGTTCCGGCACTGGACCTAGTAGGTTACTAAAGTCCTTCGTGGCCGCAAAGGTTAGATCTCTAAAGGGCAACAAAGACCTCTCCCTCTCGCTGTGCTGCGATTTTGGAAGAAGAGAGTCTAAGTCCAACGTAACTCGTGTCACTGGTATTGCACGCTGTCCGTGCATACTACTTACTGTATAACTGACGTGCTTACCTTGTCTGAGATCCGTCACGACGTCAGCTATCTTTTCATCCACGTAACTGTGAGATGAGGCTGAATCTAGAATCGCGTAGATCCTCTTACTCCCCTTTGTGCCAGTGATCTTAATCGGGATTACACTGAATCCCTTCAGTTGGTCAGTGGTCAGAAGCGCGATCGACGGTTGTTCGTCTCCATTGGAATATTCGTCGTCGTCTTCTGATTCTTCGTCCGACGATCCGGATTGTTCTGAGAAGCAATCCTCAATATGGGTCACGAAGGTTGGAGTCGTTTTCGATTCTCGTTTTCTATAGGCCGCATCACATCTTGCTGCTGCTTCCGGGTGTTCCCTGGCGAAGCGTTTTGTCGGCGTGTGGCTGTCTGTGTGGAGCAGACCGTCGTGGTTGCGTCCACAGGATGGACAAGTGTCAGTATTTGGGCAATCTTTACGGACGTGTCCGTGTCGCGTACACCGCCAACAAGAGTCCAATGGCCGTATTTGCAGCCGTCGTTCTTCCGAGTTCAACTCGCGAAATTGTCGACAACCTCGTAACTTGTGACCGATATACCGCTTGCCTAGATGCTCGCAGTATTGGCAGCCACTGAAGTTGGTACCAAGTTGCTGTCTCGTCTGTTTGGTCCCAATGGGCGCAGATACCCTACCTCCGTCCGAGAATTGTCGTGATTCCGTCGGTGTGGTGTAAGTGGCCGTCTTAGTGGATGTTGTCTGGGGTTTTTGTCGGTTGGAGGATGGCAATGTGATTCCTTCTGCCACGATGTGCTGGTCGGTGTAGTTAGATCGAGTTTCTACTACGGCCTCCCTGGATATTAAAAGGTACACATCTTCTAATTTTAAGAATCCTCCCCGCTCTTCTCGCTGGTATTCGACCTTTCTCCATTCCCGACGAAGTCGATGGTGGAGTCGTCCTATGATCTTTAATAGGACTGTAGGGGTATTCCCGTAATCAAGTTGTCCAATTGATCTTAAGGTAGTGATAGCGTTCTTGATCTCGTCAGCTAGTTTTAGTAAGTCGACGGGTTTAGTGATAGCCCCTCCCTTACAGAGTTCCTCTATTACTGACCTGGCCATGCTCACTGTACCTCCGTATATCGAAGTTAAACGATCGTACGCTAGTTCGAAAGCGTCCGGTACACCAACGAAAGTCTCCGCCAAACGTTTAGGTTCTCCTGACAACGTTTGGAGCAAGTAATTGAACTTCTCCCGTGATGTAAAGGCGCACACGGCGATCTGGGATTCGATATAGTCTACGAAAGTATGCCAGTGTTTTGAGCTACCGGAAAACTTCGGTGGTTGTTGTACCGGCAATCCCTGTCTGGCTGCGAATTTCGCTATCTCCTCGGCAACGTTCAGAGTTTCGCGTCCTTGGTTGGTAACCTTGTTGTTGTTCTCCCTTCTTGGCGCTTTTCTTTGATACGATGTGGGGTTTGAAGGTACCGGTCTTTGTGGTTCCTTCGGGTGTCTATTGTGTTCGAATTCGGAATTTCTCGAACTGTCGATTTGAGCTTCCTCCAGACGTTCCTCGATCTGAGCCAACTTGTTGACAACTGGTTGCAGAATGTCGGCGAACTGTTGCGTACTAATTGCGTCCGTTGGTTGTAACGCCTTCTGTGTTGGTGTATTCTGTGGAGGATTGTCTACAAAGGAGTTGTCTGAACGCTCGCGTTTATATTCATCGGCCGCCCCTGTTCTAAATACCTCGCGTTTCGGGTAATCCGATTCGCTCGAAGTACTACTATCATCTGGATATGGTGGTCGACGTGCTCGCGTCCGTTGCGTCGTACTAATTCTAACGGTTCGTTTCGGAACATCGTCTCGCTTTCGTTGTTCGGTAGGCTCACAAGTCTTCCTCGAAGTCGTAGATTGCGATGCAAACTGGTTGAACGGTCGCGTATCCACTGTTCTCCGTTGTTCGGTAGGCTCACAAGTCTTCCTCGAAGTCGTAGATTGCGATGTAAACTGAACCGGTGGTCGGACGACAGCGTTTGAATCAACTGGCCTTGTAGGTCGAAACGTCATTGGGTAAGCGTAGTGTGTAACGGGTTTAGGTGTCAAAGGTGGACTCACCTGTTTTGTCGTCAGTAGCGCAGGCCCAGTCAACAAACTACTACGATCTGTAATCGGTGGGTTACTTACCTTGACTTTCGGAATAGGCGACGACGTTGCTCTTGGCGGTGTAAACTTGTCCGGAATAACAAACCTGTGTTCCGTCGCACCATGGATAGGAGAAATATCACTACTACCCGCAATCGAAACAGGTTCCTTAGTCGTAACCGGTGCAAACATATGAGTTACCTGTGGGAATCGTTGACACACGTCTTTTACTAATTGTCGTTCCCGTCCGGGTGCTCCTACGCTTCCTTCCTTCTTCCGTTCCTGAATTTGGCGATGTCTTACCTCTAACTGGTCCAAATCATGTCCGTCACGAGATCTCATCGATCGATCGCGGGCCTTTTGATCCAGATCTTCCTCGGCGTTCGCTAATTCTCTCGCCTTCTTCTCGAGTTCGAAATGAAGTTTAGCCGTCTTCTCTCGTTGTTCCGTTTGTTGTCGTTGCGCCTCAAACTCCGCTTGTCGTATAGCGGATTGAGCTTTTATTTGCCGTGTTCTCATTTCGGCCCGTGCTTCCGAAACTAACCTTTCTCGTTTTAATTCCGCCGCTGCCGCTGCCGTTTGTCACTCTAGTTCGGCCGCTGCGTTTCGTTGCTCTAACTCGGCCGCTGCGTTTCGTCGCTCTAACTCGGCCGCCGCCGCTGCCGCTTGTCGCTCTACCTCGGCCGCTGCCGCTGCCGCTTGTCGGGCAATGTCTACTTCTAATCTTTTCATTTCGGCCGCTTCGAGTTCGGCTTGTTCCTGCAGATGAGAGATTCTCGCTACGTTTGCAACGCGTAGCTTCTCTTCCTCTACTGCTGCCTGCATCACTAGAAGTTGAGCTTGTTCTTCCATTTCTTGTCGTTGTCGGTGGAATTCTTGCTGTTGTCGAGCAACTTCTGACGTGACTATACTTCCCTCGCAGATTTCGCTACGAATACTTACCAGCGATTGATTTAGTATTCCCGGTGCCGATTCGATTCGTACGGGTGATATTTCCCTCGTATATTCCGGCACGGTTTCCCAATCTCCGACGTCTTTGCCGCACATACGTAAGTGGTCCGTCAGGTGTTTTAATTGTCCATCCAGTCGGTACAGTTCCTGTTCTTCCTCGGGTTGTAATAATTCGTCCGAAACTGACTCACCTAACAACTGGTCCGCTTGTTCCTGTTGTATCTGTCTAATCGTCGACTTAAACTGAATCAGTTTCTCTCTAGCGATCATCAGTTTCTCGAGGATTCTAAGTTGAGTATCCATGTCCTGTCTCTGTCTAGCTAGATCTTGTATACCAATTAGGTTATCTACGGACTTGTGTACTCTACTTTGTACTCTAACCTGGAGGGTGTAGAACTCGAATCGAGACATCGGAGCGGTCAACTCGTCTAATATGCGTTGGCCTTCCCCAATACTCCTGGTTATATGCGCCATGTAACCACCGACGCTTCTAATCACACTTTCTGTGCTTCCTGCTGAACTTACCATTTCCGTTTCCCTATATCTAGGTTGCGGAACAGCCAGAAAGTCCTCGGTCCTGCCGTCGCCTCGTACTACGGCATCCGGTACTCCCGTTGGATGTACTGGTGACGCACATGGTGTAGGTTCGGTAGGCTCGCGAGTCTTTCCCTGTTGTTCTTCCGCTGCTGACTTATCTCCGTCGCATGAGTCATAGTCGGTTTGTGTATTCTTCGTATAGTCTTGTTTGTCACTCATTTCGGTAGTTGTAAGTCAAGTAAAGTGAGTGTCAAAGTATCGAGTTTACCGTATTTGTACAAAACGGTACTAATTACAGTCTTATAAAATTAGCCTACCGGCCGATTTTATAGCAGATGGATAAAATTAGCCTAAACGGCCAATTTTACAGCAAATAAATGTCACGGACTAAGTATATAATAAAATTAGCCTAGCGGCCAATTTTATAACAAATAAATCGGATAACGATATGCGTTATCAAAAGGTAAATTAAATACAATAATACGGACTAATTCAGCAATGAACAAAGAAATCATACGGAATGCATAAATACTTGAGACAGTGGAACCCACAATAATTTTAACTAATACGGTAATGCCTAACTTATTTATGCAACTTTTCAAACTCACCCACTCCAATAATTCTCCAGAAAAACAGATTCCCAGATACAAACCGGACGTGAACCTTTCCGTTTTTAACGTTGCGGACGAAACGCGATTTTCCCAACCAAAGTTGTTGAGTTATCTATCTCCCAAACTTGCTAAACACGGTCTTGCTCCCGTTACAGCCTAGAAATGAGTTCTGAATCCTGAAAAAACAAAAGAGTTAGGTTTTACTTTACGAAAATTTTGTACCGGTACAATATGGTATTTAAACCCTTTTAAACACCGGTATTCAATTCCAAAATATTTTTACACGCGGTTCAAATCAAATTTTTTATTTCAAAAAATTAGCACTTAGCTAATCAAATATAAATTTTTTACCTCAAAATACAAAATTTTCAAATAACTTTAGTCCTACCGAACCGTAGTTCAGTAAAACATATTCCTACTAATTGGAGAGATACGCCTATTCCTACTATTGGAAGAGACGGTAACAATACCTGCAATATCTTACTGTAAAGTTTGTAAATCAAATCATAAATCCGACCTTCTCACCAAAACAGTAAACTCTAAGTAAGCGAATATATTGCAGTATTGATCTCTTATAACCGGTGAGGCAGAAAACAGTCTACGAGCAGACAAACTTCGATAAAACAAAATCCCGCGCAGCGAATCCTAAAATCAGGCCGACTCACTGACGGACTAAGGGGCTCGTATACTTTGCCGCGGTGTGATTTATATGGTTGGGCAAAAGGGACGCTAGCTAGGTACAGAGGCAGATATTTGGAGATGTCTAACTAGCGAGCAAAGTGCAGTAAGGACGAAAGTTAATTTTTATATATTTTGAGGTGTAAATAATTTCTAACGCGCGTGTGTCAATTCTGAACGGTCAAAAGCAGTTTTGCTCCTTCACATATATAATTACTGGGTACGGTGTGCATTTTACGAATATTCTAATTTTATAACTTGTAGGTCCAATACTCACGAATGATAAGGTTCCTTCCCCTCTTGCGTATTTCCAGGACTCAAATTCAGGCATAAGGTTAATACTACGCCCAGAATTCGGCAATTTTAGGTACCAGGTCCCTGATACTAAGAAGAGATGTGTTAGTTTACTACTGTAGGCGTACGGGTACTAATAGCTATCCTGGCTCCTATCTAGAATTTTAGTCACCCAGGTAGTCCGGGTAACTTCCTATTAGGGCGTTGGCGGGGACACGGTAGATGTTAGTATATCCCTGATAGCCTCAATTTATTTGCGCCTAGTGTAAACTGCCCTACCGCCTGAACGGTACAATCCTAATTCAGGTGAAAACACAGCAACCCCCCTAGCCTACAAGTTCTAATGCAATGGACACCGTTGTACGGCAAATAGTCACAGACGCACCTGTACTTAGCAAGAGTTAAGCGTACAGTTTGCTGCACCCTAACCATTTGTATGCCTTGTACCGGTGTGCCTACGTCCTATCTGCGTACTAGTATCTGCCTGCGCTCTCTCCCTCCCCCCGTAGGAATATGAAGGTCTACTGCGGTTTTTCCTGAATCAAGACAGTACAGTCCCTTAGATATAATTTTAGGCTCACAGCGTGTCACTACTTCTACCTTTTGATCTTTTGGTCTTACACTTAGGTAGCAAGGATCGAACGCTGTCTAACCTTTCAGGCGATGGGCGAATAACTCTAGATGGTATTGCGGGTTGTCTCTCGTCTACATTCCCGTGATGTTCCCGTTCATTGCTGCGGCCCGATCTCTAGCCTGCCATCCTGTCCCTTAGTTGGGTTCACCGTGGTGAATCATAGTAAAACAGATAGGAAAAGCAGATTAGCAATAATTCTGACTTTATTACAGAAGATATAATTATAATACAATGTAATCTGAAAACTAATGACAGAATAAACAAATATCAGATAACTGAATAACTGAGAGAGAATAATAACTAATGAACAAATCGCACCTTTTTATAGCAAATTTGTGCCGCAATCAATCGAGAAAATTCTCGATTGTTCTATGGGTTCTAACAAGGTTTTAAAGATAGCTATTGGTCCAGCTAATATATAACTTGCACGACATTGGTTACAATCAAATAACTACAGTCTCATTGGTACAGATAAATGCAATTAATTTGTAGCGGTTAATTTAAATGAGTTGAAATTCTGCACAAAAAATAATTCGCACTTACTAGGATTCGAACTCAATACCTACTACACATATAATTTCCAACGCTCTACCGACTGAGCTACTGAACCACTTGACCGATGGGTGTACAAATGATAGAACCAATACGAATGAGAACTCAAAGCAATCTTTACAAAGTTAATCCGAATAAAATAAAATTTTGAAAATCCACGGCATTTAGGGAATATAATTCTATAAATACTGTACCATTTTGATTATTTTAAATATTCTCGCATTCACACATTACGTTAGGGAACCCCCAGTATTCGCGATTAGAAAGACGTAGGCAATAGCGTGTTTTAGTAGTGATAAAATTAGGCGTAAGAATACTCTGAGTGCAAGGCCTCTCGCAAGGCAAGGCCTCTCCGACTCGGGTTTATTGTTTTGGTTATTCCCGCGTGGCTCATAGATTCGAACAGTTAGCTCTCTATCGAGCGATCGGTAGAGAAAGGAACAAGCGATTTTGCAGGAGTTGTGTAAAATTAGTAAAATATATTAGCGAACGGCAGATTAGCGCCATCTAGCGGTAAGTAGCGGTTTGGTATTTAGCAACCTTTACAATTTAGTAATATCACGCTCCTGATCCCCTTTACTTAACAGTAGGGCAGTCTTTGTGTCTTATTGGTTAGACGAGAACTTATTAGGTTGGCAGAGAAGTATACCGGTATTTGTCTGTTCAACAGTTCTGCTGTTAGTATAGAGGTCGCGGTTGTTTATCAGTAATACGCGTTTGTTTTGCTGTACTGCGTACAGTAAATACGAATTAGATTACTGTATTAGGTACTGTACTGCGTACGATAGTACAGTAGTACATTAGGCTGATTGCTGTTACTGCGTACGGTAGAAGGGACATTTGTTTTGCCGTACCATACACAGTATCATTAGGTAGTTAGGTTGGTGTACTGTTTTACTTACTGTACTGCATACAGTGGATGTACGGTAGTGCGTTTTTGCTAATTGCGAATACAGCAGTTCCTTAGGCCTTAGGGCAAACTGTAATTAGTAAGTTTTTGAAAATTTTAGCTAGGTTTGTGAGAATTCAGTTTTCGGTCAAAATTATTTTGTAAAATTCTAGAGTTTTGTACCGGTATGTTAGGTAACCGCTTAGTTATTTTATACCATCTGGAGATACATGGCAAGACGGAACTTCTGAGTTTGGGGTTCGTGTGGGTCTGCGGGTTCGGTTTGCAATCAGCGAAGGGCCTGAATCTTTGGACGCGGACGTGGAATCTCACAGCAAACAAGGTTAGTTGTTCTGTTGGCACCAGTGTGTTTGTGGAAGCAGTAAAAAATTATCGGTTGTTTAACTGCGAAGCTGAACTCAATTTATTAGTTAGGATATTTAGGTTTAGCCGGCCATGGTTTTTTGAATCGCTCAAGTTAGAGAGAGAGTTAGAGAGAGTCGCAACCCGAAGATGTAGCCACGCGCTAGTGGATACATATAATATTTGAAATTAAAATTACGTTGATTAGAGCTATATATATATAAAATTAGAAATATTCGGGCGGCAAGTTTATTTTGAATATTTTGTATTAGATTCAAAGTTATTTTGTGCTATACCGGTATTTAATACTATATAGTAGCTATATAATAATATTTTTGTTTAAATATTGTGCTAGTATTTGCTATAACTATATACCCCATTAAATTCACAATATTGCATTGCGAATTTATTTGACATATACCGTATTTTCGGTTAAATTATAATTATATCTCGAACTTTTGCGAGATTTTTGCCGGAAGGCAAACATTATTTAGACCATGAGTGTCTCAGACAAGGAGGCACTAGAGGACAGCTATGAGACGGCGGCAGGACCGCCGACTGACGATAGCGTAAACATTACTGTTATAATAATAATAAATAATAATTCTTTTATTCATTCTCGATAGTTATAAGCACCAATCGAGGCAGTTTGTCTCAGGCGACAACTG
The DNA here is from genome assembly GCA_032718475.1 of Nemertoderma westbladi. Lineage (NCBI taxonomy): Eukaryota > Metazoa > Xenacoelomorpha > Nemertodermatida > Nemertodermatidae > Nemertoderma > Nemertoderma westbladi. Next base: position 61,635 of record JAUCBJ010004675.1, read on the forward strand.
ATAATTGAATAAGCGTTAAAAGACCACATGCATATAATGCATGAGCTGTACAGTAGAGGACATAACAGTATTGTAACAACTTAATTTAAATTTAGATACACAATTTATTTAGATACCCACAATCCAATCATTGCCCCCCCCCCCCCCCCCCCCCCCCACAACAAAAACTTAAATAAATATTTTAGGTGACTTCCTCCCGGTGGTAGCGAGATAGAAAATGGGATTTTAATTTGTTTTTGAATTCTGTCGTTTTGTTATAACATTTTTTGATAGGTAAAGGTAACATATTCCACATTTTTGTTAGTTGTACTATCATACTGTTGTGGCCATAGATATTGGTTGTTTTCGGCAGTCTTAGTTGAATAGTGCGTTTATTTAGATGGATATGTGTATTTGATATAAATGGTAATTCAAGGATTTTGTATGGTTCTGACAGGTGAAATAGGTATTTGTAATAATATATTAGCCCAAAATATTCCCGATATGCTGTTAGAATTGGAATTTTGGCTTTTGATCTTAGTTCAGTGCCGGTACAGTCCCTGGTTTTTTTGTTAAATATTGAGCGAAGTGCGAAGTTTTGCATCTTTTCTAGCTTATATAGTAGTTCTTTGTATCCGTATTTATTGTGTAGGGAAACCAGAAGTTGGCTACAGTAGTGATGGTGCGGTAGAACTATTGTTTTATATATGTTAATTTTGGTTTGTATCGGTAATTGTCCTTTAATTTTCCGTAAACATGATATACTTAGTGACATTTTTCGTACTACAGAGTCTATTTGTTCTTTCCAGGTCAGTTTGTTGTCTATATGTACTCCTAGGTATTTTACACTTTGTGATTGGTTAATATGAATGTCATGGGATAACGTAAGTTTAGAATCGTCAATATTGCTGCGGTCAGTTTTTGGGGATAATAGTATGAATTCAGTTTTTTCAGGATTTAATTTTAGTTTCTTCTTACCGAAAATGTCAGATATTTTATTAATTGTTAGTGTTAGTTTGTCAGTTGCTTCAGTGGGATCGTGAGACGAAATATAGATTGCTGTGTCGTCTGCATATTGGACAGTATTGGCAGAGTCAGATATTAGTTCTGGTATTTCGTTTGTATATAGTGAGAATAAAAGCGGTCCAATAAGTGTTCCTTGTGGTACCCCCCGTTGCTCCTTCAGAAAAGACGATAATTGTGACCCAACCCTAACCCTCTGGAATCTGTCAGTTAAATAACTTTTAATTAATTTGCAAGCTGTTGTGTGGAACCCCAAATTTGATAAGACATTTATGAGCTGTGAATGATCGAGAGAATTAAAGGCCTTACTAAGGTCGAGAAACGCTACTGCCACATATTTTTGTTTATCTAATTGTTCACGCCATCGTTCGGTCGCATACGTAACAGCGTCAAGTGTAGAAAATTTCTTACGAAATCCGAACTGAAAAGCAGTGCGTAATTTGTGTTTGTAAAGATAGCATTCAATTTGGCTTACAAGTACCTTTTCTATTATTTTTGAAATTGGATGTGTGATGCTTAAAGGGCGATAGTTTTGTGGGTCATCATCGTCTCCCTTTTTAAATACGGGCGTTATGGTTGAGAGCTTTAATGTGTCTGGGAAAATGGAACGTGTAATACAGTCATTTATAATATGAGTTAGAGGTGATAAGATCATAGGGCGAATCTGTTTCAATATTCTTATAGGGATTTTAGAGTGGCCGCATGGTTTGTTTTCGTTCAAATTTTGTATAATTTTATCTAGGTCAAAAATATTAATAGAAGAAAAACAAAAAGCGTTGTTGTTTGGAGAAATTTGAATTGTGTTTGGAATCGGTAGTGACTTACTTGTAATATTAAGATCTGAAAATTTACCAATATCAATATATATTTCATTTAAAATGTTCGATATTTCTTTTTTATCAAATATACTTTTCCCACCATAGCTTATTTCCGAAACAGATTTACTATTTTTATTTTTATTTAAAACCTCATTTATCACCTTCCAACGTCCCTGAGTTGTGTTTTGAGTTAAGAATTTATTTTTTACGTATGCATTTTTTAAATTTTTGTTTAAATTATTGTACAAATTTCGCGTTTTCTTGAAGGAATTAAAATCAGCAATATCTTTAGAAGAGCGCCAAATGTTTAATTTTTCATACTTTAATTTTCTTAAATTTCCGAGTTCTGTTGTGTGCCATTTCTGTGTGGCTCCTAAGTATTTTTGTGGCATTTGTTGACGACAATGCCGACTATGACGACGCAGCGAGCGACGCTGACGTAAGTGAACAGGAGGACGAGACAGTGACTAGTGAGGAAGAACAACAACCTCAGGTAATAGTATTAGGATCCCCTACCGCTACTGTAAGGAAGGATTGTACAGCAACCCAACCAGAGGTGAGTGATAGGGAGGGTAGTGTAGCAGAAGCGAGAGCCCGGAGCCCGGTTTCCAGACCTGTGGGTATGGTAAGTGCCGTGGTCCCGACGGCTGTTAGGAGTACCCGTAGTTCCCGAAATAACCCTTCAAGTCCACCGAGTGTAAGTCAGGTAAGTGAGAGAGAACTTGACATTGCGATAAAGAAGAAACTTCGCGCGCACGCCGGACATGTAACCCGGACGGCGGACAAGGTAAGGAAAATGTTAGCTGATTCAGCGAACATCGGGAGGGTAGAGTTAGTAGAGGTTAGAAGAGGATATAACTCAGCGTTATTCAAGCAGACGGAGGAGCTTGCAGTCCTAGCGAAGAAGGCAGTAGAGTCTCAGTCGAGCGACGTGGCGACGAGGATTTACGACAGGGTTTTAGCAGCCTTGTTGGAGCACCGCGAGTTATCGGAGCGATTCCGACGAGTTAGGACGGAGAACTGGCTGCTATGGGCATCACAAGCGCAGGCGACTCAGGTGAGTGACGCAGAGTTGAGAGACTTAGTGGAGCGTGAAGAGACGCAGGACAAGGAAGAGCGGCGTTATCAAAGGGAAGTTACTAGCTGGCTGATGCAGAATGGAGTGGTGGTACCAGGCCAGGTGCTACCGACGACGGAGAACATCCAACAGAGGACGTTGACTCCACCCGACAACGCATCTAGAGACAGTGGCGATTCCCAGGTTAGTCACGCGCGAGGGAAGGTTATATGTGCTAGATCCCTTGTTTCGCACAACTCGGCGGAGGAGAGAAGACGCCGACTGGACGAACAACAGGCGGAAGTTTTGCGTGCATCGGAAGCACGGAAGGAAGCCGAGCGGGAACGCGAGCGCACACGTAAGTTGGACGCAGAGTTACGAGAGTTAGAAGAGATAAGTAAACGCGAGCGAGCGGAACGCGAGCGAAGGGAACGCGAACTCCAAGCCGAGCGCGAGCGCGAGGAACTCGAACGCGAACAGAAGGAGCGCGAACTCCAACTTGAATGCAAGCGGGAAGCAAAGAAACGCGAACTTCAACTCGAACGCAAACAGGAAGCGAAGAAACGCGAACTCCAAGCCGAACGCGAACGCAAGAAACTCGAACGTGAACAGAAGGAACGCGAGCTTCAACTCGAACGCGGACGCAAGGAACGTGAACTCGAGATCGAGAAAAGAAGACGCGCATTGTATGAAGAAAAGGCGCGAGTGGAAGAAGAGGGCGCAGTGAGACGAGCGAGGGAAGAAGAAGAACGTAAACTGGCGCAGTTGGAAAGTGCGAGATTAAGTTTAGAGAGCGAAGAACGGACTAGGAAGGCGAACGAAATCGCCGAGAAGGGGATGCGAATGCTCGAAGAATGTGGGGCGAGTGTAGGGACTGAGTTGCGAGAACTGTTTGCACTGCAGAAGGCCGAACAGGAAGCGAGAACTCCGACCATACGCGAGTCGACGACGACCAGAATTCCTATACCCGGTCCAGCTATTACGAGTACACGGATCGCTAAACCATTCTCTACATATCGCACGCCAGTTGGTATTAGTGCTTCACCTATCGCCCAGGATCTACGTCATCGGAACGCCGCACCACTGTATACCGAACGTGACAACGGAGAATTTAGAGAAGAAACTCCGACGGGCCGAGTATTTGGCGAACCGAACCCGCGGGTTTGGAATACGCGGACGGAGCGCCGACCCAGTTCGACGGAGAACTTCCGGGTTAAACCGGAAGAGGGATCATATGAGAGACAGCGGATTACTCAGATAGAGCCGACTATACAACAGAACCCTAGCCAGGAATTTATTACGAGGGATGAGTTAAGTGCTAGTTTAGCGCAAGCTATATCGCCACACATCCAACCTATAACGGACATGCTTAGCAACCTACGGTTAAAGGAAGCAGCCCAGGTAAGAAGTAATTCTAATCCCAGCAGGCCTGAGTTAGACAAAGTCCAGCCTAGTCAACGAGTACGTATATCGGAGGAAACTATACCACATAGACCTCAGGTAAGGACGCCTGTCCCGAATATTCATAATCCCAATTTCGAAAATTCGGCGGAAAGATTTATTGAGGAGGCTTGGGTCAGGGCCTCGGCGCGCAAACCATCACGAGCGCTAAGGACTGACACCGAGTCAAGCGATGAAGAGGAAGACATGAGACGTCAGAAGTCCCGAAACTATAAGGAAAGAAGGACGGACACGGAGCAGGTAAGTTGGAACCACCGGGAAAGGACCAGACTTAACAACCCTGCGGAACTAAACCATTTGTTAACCCGGAACGACGCAACCCTTAGGGACATAGGTAAGTTTGCTGCTAGGCAAGGACTGCCGACGCAACAACCCCAGAAGTTTATGGGCAACCACAAGCACTGGAGGACCTTTAAAACCTATGTCGACGAGCAGCTAACCAACAGCACCTTTACTCCCAACGAGAAGTTCAACTATTTGCTTCAGATGCTCCATCGAGAACCTAGAGCCATTGCTGATAACTTCGTCGGCAATGAAAGAGCATTTGAGTTGGCAATGAAGACGCTTAGTGACATCTACGGGAATAAAACCAAGATGGCGCAGTCGATAGTAGAAGACTTGGGTAAGGGCGGAAGGATTACAACTCCGTTAGAGCTGTTGAACTTAGCGAACGCTATTTCGAACGCATTGGACATCTTGAGGACGGTGAATCTACCTCATCATGGTGATCACGCCGAAGTTTTGAAAAGCGTAATAAGACGTCTAAACATGCGTTACCGACAGAAATGGCGCAAATTAGAGAATAAGTTGGAGGGCCAAGGTAAAGTATTTACACTTCAGCATATTCATGACATGATAGCCACAGACGCAGTAGCAGAGATGAAATCAAACTTCTCAGAGGAGAATATGAGGGAGTCTAAACCTGTTACCGGTAAGTCTATGGTAAGTTTTGACGATGACAGGACCACTGTGACTTATAACTCAGTAGACAGATATAATTCGAATACCCCAGCCTTTAGATCAGACTCGCGAGTATGGTCAGGTGAGCGGTTAGATAGACCTAGGTTAAAGCAACAGGAGTTGCCGGATGGATTTGTAGGTTGCCAATACTGTTTACTAAAGGAGGTAAGATCTGACGACCATAAGTTAGATAGTTGCAGACGGTTCAAAGAATTAAATTCGGAACAGAGAAGAGTTCAAGTGCGGACGTTGGACACCTGTTGGGCTTGTCTTGCGCCAGGTCATGCACGGCGGCAGTGCCCGAACAGCAAGGACGGATGCATGGAATGCGGCAGACTACATCACAAGTTGCTACATGCGGATTTCCACACCCCAACGGACCGTTACTTACAGCGAAATCCTCACAGGAAGGGGAGCAAAGAACCCGTATCGATAAGAAGAAATACGTATACCGGCATCCAGGACGATGGTTACCAACCAGGTTCGTCGGACGAGGATGGCGAGTCGAGCGCGAGAGAAGTGACCTGCCAAGGTTTCACTGCGGATAGTTCATCGACCAGTGCGCGGACGTATTTGTCATCGGCCACGTCGGAAATATTTAGCGTGATTCCGGTGAAACTTACTGGCGATAAGGGATCGAAGCGAATATATGTGATGTTGGACACTGCGTCCACATTATCTTATATCGACGAGGAAGTGGCGAGAGCTGTTTCTAGCTTCCAGGACGCAGAGGAGATCCAAATAGAGTTGAAGTCTATGCACGGAGTAGGAGACCTCAAGGGACACAGAATTTCGGTGGAACTAGATTCCCTACTTCCGAGAGACCAACATACTCGACAAGAACGGAAAGCTTTGCCATTGGACAGATTTAAGTGTCTAGCTATGAAGGGATTCGGCAGGCAGTTAGGTAAGGTGCCGCCGATGAGTCCCATAGCACAGGAGTATTTTGACAAGCTCAGGATACCCAGGCACCAGGTAGGTTATAGGAATGTTTCTATGTTGATTGGTGCAGAACAGCTGATCGCACACCAGATATGGGAAACGAGACCAGCTGAGCCGCATGTCAATGGACCACATGCCCATAGGACCATATTAGGTTGGTATACACGAGTACCCATGTCTTATGAGTTTACAGGTGGCGACAAGCCAATAGACAGATACGACGAATTACAGCCTATAACTCAACCACCGTTAGTAGAACCACCAGACATAGACGAGTTTAGGAGAACCTGTATTGACCACTATAGTGACTTTAGCGAGTCGGACGAGGAGTTGATTCCCGATAATGTTAGGTTGTCGGAACCACTTCACAATGACCGGACAGATAGTGAACCCGAGGACTACTGTTATCAGACCCGTGGGTCTGGTTCAGCGGCCCACGCTACTTATCTGACTAACGTTTTGACTTATACAGACATAGTGGAAGGTCAAGTGGCTAAATATCGAGACCTAGACATTTTCCAATACAGTGAGGAGGAATTACAGAAGGAATTGATACGCCAGGACCTCGAGACTGGAGCCAGAACCGTCGAATGGCTGGATAGGGACGCAATGGAACCCGGTGGATATGACCTAGCCATGTCTACTGACGAGAAACGGTCGCTAGAGATGATGGAAGATACCATACGTCTACTACCGACTGGACATTTTGAAGTTGGAATGTTGTGGCGTCGACAACCACCTAAGTTGGAGAACAACTACATCTTAGCCTTGAAAAGATTGAACGGAGTAAGGGCTCGGTTGTTGAAGAATCCAGACATTAGGGAGAAGTATTGCGCCCAGATCAACAACTATTTCGCAAAGGGATTTGCTGGAAAGGTAGAGGACCCTGACTTAGTGACAGACCAGACTTATTACCTTCCACACCACTATGTGACTCACCCTGACAAACCTGACAAAGTCCGAGTAGTCAACGACTGCGCAGCAGTCTATAGAGGTATGTCCCTGAATTCTGAGTTGATGGACGGACCCAACCTGAATAACTATTTGATTGGAATACTGTTGCGTTTTAGACAGCGGCGATTCGCATTTACTTGTGACATCGAGGCGATGTTCCACCAGGTAAGAGCCTGTAAGGCAGACCAGGATAGCCTTCGATTTCTCTGGTTTGAGAATGAAGACTTATCCGGCCCAGTGGTTACATACCAAATGTACGTTAGGATATTTGGCGCCCGCGATAGTCCGAATGGCACGCTGTTCGTTTTAAAGAAAACGGCAACAGCCCAGATTGGTAAGTACCCAGTAGAAGTAATCGAGTCTATATTAAGAAACTTCTATATGGACGACGGATTGGTGTCCAAGGACACGGCGGAACAAGCCATAGAAGTGGCTCACGGCCTGCAGGAGTGCTTGGCAACAGGGGGATTTCCTCTGACCAAGTTCACTACTAATTTGGAGGCCCTATTAGAGTCGTTCCCGGTAAAAGATCGCGGGAGCGGAGACATAGAGTTGGGGGTAGAACCAATCCCCATGGCGCGAGTACTGGGACTCGCTTGGAATCCGAACTCAGATAAGTTCCAGGTAAGAGTTAGATTTGAGCCCAGTAGCCCAGACAAAGTTTTGACTAAGAGGATTTGCTTATCGACGTTAAGTAGACTATTTGACCCGATGAACTTTATCAGTCCGGTAATATTACAGGCACGAGCGTGCATGAGGAAAATTTGGTTGTCCGACGTAGAGTGGGACGAACCAATATCTCCTATACATGCAAAGCAGTGGAGAGAGTGGGAAGCCGAGTTACATCTATTGAAAAATATAGACGTACCCCGTTCCTACTTTCCGAATCAGCTGGTATTCCCAGCTGATTTAGAGCTCCACCTATTTAGTGACCCACCCACTGCGCTAAGAGAAAGCTTATCTGCCAAGGCAGTCAGCTCACCTTGTCGCATTGGGGACCCGAGTGTTAGGGTGTTTACTGAGGCTACTCTAGTGAGAACACTCTACTTCTGACCAGCCATTGGTAGATCACCATCTGCCTGGCCAGGCCATATACCCCTGAAGCCAAGTATATGGGTCCTTAATCCAGGACCAAGGGCGTCCTTAACCCAGAACAAAGGGGATCCTAGTTACAGGACCAGATTTGCCCTAGTAAGAGGGTCTATGCAGCTACAGGTGGCACCTCCTTTATGCTGCATGGAGGTGGCAAGTTTTCCTGATCATTGACCTAGAATACCTGACCTGACCTAGGCACAGCAGTGATGAACGCAACACCGACAAGTTCACTTTTCACCGTACCCATGCCACTGAACGTCACACATATCAGCCAGTTTCAATGCAATGTGCCAAGTTAATGTGTTAACACTTTCAGTGTTTATAGTAACTAAACTGCAAGGTGAAAAAAATTTATGCATGCTCAAAAGTTTATAATTGATTGATAGTTTCGATTTATATATTTAAAAATCACCTATGAAAAATATGAACACATCAGGTAAAAAAATGTAAATTTATGATCACTTTAGATCACTTTAGATTTCGGGGTCTTAGTTTTTAATGTACAGTTCGAGAGTGTATAACTTTTTTCAGCGCTGTATGCTATTTATTTCGGAATACCCGTTTGGTTAAATGTTTATTGTATGCCTTCGGATTTATCAACCTCATTACGCGTAGCCAGTTTCGATACAGTAGAGGGCTTTAGGAAGTTTTATATGGAGCGGTAGGTAGGGTCTTAGTTTTTTAATGTATAGTTTGAGATTGTATACCTTTTTTCAGCGCTGTATGCTATTTATTTCGGAATACCCATTTGGTTAAATGTTTATTGTTTGCCTTTTGATTTATAACCTCATACACGTAGCCAGTTTGATACAGTATAGGGCTTTAGAAAGTTTTACAGTGAGCAGTAGTCTGACTGGGACTGTCGGAATAGGCAGGCCGTGTGGTTAAATGCTTTATTGCTTGACCGGTGATGGATTTGGGTAACCTCAATCCGCGTAGGCCACCGTGATACAGTAGCTGGGTTTAGAAAGTTTTACAGGGGGCGGTAGTCTGACTGGGGCTGTCAGAATACCCGTTTGGTTAATGCATGTTGTATGGTTTGCCTTTTGACATTTATAACCTGCGAATACGCTGTAGCCAGTTTGATACAGGATATGCTTCTAGAAAGTTTTACACGGGGCAGTAGTCTGACTGGGGCTGTCGGATTGCCCGTTTGGTTCAATGTTTCATTGTTCGGTTGTATTGCCTGTTGATTTAGAACCTCATTATCGCGTAGCCAGTTCTGCTTTTTCTAGTTTATGGCTAGTACTGCAGTGCTGTCCGACTATGGACCTTGGGTGGAGGGAACATTTATTACGTAACTAATTAACTATGTAACGTGTAAATAATTATTTTATATTAATTGGATACCTGGATAAAGGGCCGAGTGCCAGAAATCGATCGGTAAACTCTAATTTGTTTAGTATTCAGGGGAGTCCCCAGCGGTTAATTATATTTCTTATGATGAACAAACAACCCCTAAAGTCAGCCTGCCGCACCATCTCAAAGTTTAATCTTAATAACGGGGCAACTTACGGCATCCGCAACTTATTTAGGCTAAAACAAAAGATGATTAGGATACCTCTTATGATAAAATTTAACAGGGAATGTCGGACTAGGAAACTCGTACCAAAGTACCTAGGGGATGTTTACATGAAAGGGAGCCGGTTACATTGGACCCTGGCAACGGACTTTGTGAGAAGAGCTCTATCTCGGGATTTAGGGGCATTGTACGAGAGATTGAAAATCGTATGGAGGGAATGGGAAACTGAATTTAATAACTTCCTACGGCTGGTCCGTAACATCGAGCGGAGGAACTGTAGGGAAGGGGAGGCACAGGTTTTGTTCAGTTTCGTTATGTGGTGGTCGGATAGGATAGCAGAATGCGAAACGAGGGAGCGTTCGAGTATTCACGGGAGGAAACTAAGGTCCTTAATTACAATGGACCGCTCGGGATTCTGGGATGGGCGGTGAGGAGCCACCTCGCGGGAGGGGGTTTAGAGGGTGAAGGAGCACATGGAGGGAAGCGGAAACCGGCAGGAACGAGGGTTCTCAACCTCTCCTCCAAAGAGATTAGCGACACACAGATGGAAGTCCTGGGTTTGGGGTTCGGTTTTGTTCCTGTACCCTGTTCCTGTAATGAACTTATCGACACCCATACATCCATTTCTAGATGTGGTTCACGTATCAGGAACCACGTCCGCAGACAGATACAGAGATTGGAGGACACAGTGATTATGGGAGCTGCAACAGTGGAGGGCAATGGGCCGGATCCATTACCGGATAAGATGCAGGTCTCGTTCGACAATCGCCCGCTTACACCGGGCAGAACGAAACCGGATTTCCCATATTTAGTGAGGGTGGGGAATGAAGATCTCTTGGTGGGGGATTTGGGAACATCGATCGTAGGTTCTAACGAGGGAGGGGTGTGGGTTTCGACACCGATGGATACCAATCTGTTTGGGAGGGGGGCCGTTTCGAGGTTTTTGTTCGGTTTCCCTGGAGGGGAAGTGAGCAGAGTGAGCGGACGGGAAATGGCGGAGAAGGAGTTCCCACCAACTAAGCAGGGGAGTCCCATAATACCGGAGTTGTGTACCGGGGAGTCGACACCGAGGCGTTCCTACGGAGCCAAGCGGGAGGGTTTGTCAACCGGGATGCCAGTCATGATGCCGGAGTCGAGGGCTCTACCTTTCCTCTCCCACGAGGGAGGGGGTAGGGAGGACCAGGCGGGAACTGCAATCCCTTTGAATTATAAACCTCTTCTCATTCCCTATAAGTGTAGATACGTGGCCACAACGTGCGTGGATGACAGCGTGGATGCGTTTTTAGGGGAACTGCACAGAGTAGCGGAGAAGACTGTGGGTAGAATTAAACCGAAACCAAACCTAACTGTTTCCCAACTTAAGGGGATAAAAGACCTAAGGAAAGATTCATCTTTGTCGGTTGTATGGGGGGACAAGACGGGGAATGTTATAATTATCGATGCGAGTATAAGGAAGTAGGAAATACAGAGAGCATTGGAGGATAAATCGACGTATGAGGTTTTACGTGAGGACAACCAATAAGTTTACTGTGGAATTAAAGAGGATTTTGATTAAATACGAGGTAGGGGATAAACCTTTACGTACCTATGTCGTACTGAAGAGACCCGTAACGGGTTACGTGTTTACCCTTTTCAAAGATCATAAAGACCCGTCGGAGTGGATACTCTGGGAGGGAGGAATTAGGATCCCGAAAGCAAGACTGATTATCGCCGCCACGGGAACAGTATCGGAGCGCGCGGCGCAGCTCCTGAACACCTTGTTACAACCCCTATTGGAAAGGATGGCACATTTCATCCTGGACTCAGCATCAGCGAGGAGGAGTTTACCACGGGAGCCACACGAGCACATCACCTTTATGGCTTTGGATGATAAGTTTATGTATCCTTCCATCGACCATGCAATGGCAACGGACGCCATAACTTTATCCCTACAGGAGAATCCGGACGTGATGGAGGACACCGGTTACTCAATTGAAAAAATAACTGTGTTATTACAATACGTGCTAACTCATACTTATTTTCGTGTTGAAAAAATATTTTATTTGCTTATAAAATGGATAGCTATGGGGGGGCCAGCAGGAAAATCGATAGCCATACTGACCGTGGATAGGGTACACACACACATTGGAATTATTACATTACGCAGCACTATGTACTTTAAAACTTTTGTGGACGACGCTGAAGGTATTTTTAACAAGATCCTAACAGGAGACGGAGAAGCAGGACATAGTCGACAGGTACAACGGGGCTAGTGGGGTGGTGTTTGGGCGGGGTGCGATACAATTTACAGTGGAATTTTCCCACGAGAGATCGACGTTTTTAGATTTAGATTTATTTGTGCGGGGATCGGATAGGGTTATCGGGACCGAGGTTCATTTTAAGGAACTATCGAATAAGCTACCAATACCCTATGAGAGTTTTCATGACAACAGGGTGCTCCAGGGGGTGGTCAGGGGCCAGGTGCAAAGGTTCTGGAGGTTAACCGGGGGAGGGGGGGGGGGGGGGGGTAGGGGTTTCCAGTCAGCTAGGGACCGCTATCTAACAGACTGTTGGGCTGTGGGATATCCGAGGGAATTTTTAGAGGGGGTGAGGGACATGGGGGAGGGGGGGGACGAAACCCCAGGGGCAAAAGGAGGTGCATCGGGGTAAACAAAGGGTTTTTCTTCCGGTGGCGGGGGGCCCCGTAGGCGAGGCTTTGAAACAGGTTATAAGGAAACACAGGGGAGCTCTGACCAAGTGGGGCCTCACGGTGGGCACCTCGGGGAGGAGTGGTTTGAATTTGGAGAAGTTGTTGGTAGAGAAGAGGGAGAAAACCCCGGCGGTGGGTAATGTTAGGTGCGAGAGAGGGGGTTGTCAGACATGTGACCAGATTTTGGATAGGGAGTTTACCCTGTGGGTGGATAGGTTGAGCGGTTCGTTTGATTGTACTTCGAGTAACGTTCTATATTTGATTTCGTGTGGGAAACATCCGGATGAATACTACATAGGCCAGACGAAACAACGTTTGAATGAATGCATGAATGGTCATAATTCTGTGATAAGAGCCTTTAGAGGGGCGCCTCATCCCGAATACCATGAACTAAATGAGATTTTATTAGCGGAACATTTCAGAATGTGCGAGTTGAGCGATTTGAAGGTGAATGTATTTAGGAAATATAGGAATGGCGCGGATAGGATACACGGGGAAGCTAACTACATTAGCAAATACAGACCGCCGTTAAACAAAATGCGACCAACGATATGAGGGGCTATTGATAACATTGGGTATTTATTGCGCTATAAATTTCGGCAATTTAGTTTGTTGTAGTTAGAGATTGTATAACTTTTCTCTGCGTTGTATGCTATTTGTTTTAAACGGAATCTATTTTGGATTAGCGGATTGGATAAATGTTTATTGTATCCCTTTTTGGTATATCATCTCATACGCGTAGCCATTTTGATGCAGCATAGATTGGGTATTTGGTGCACTGTAGATTTCGGGATCTTAGTTTTTAATGTATAGTTAGAGATTGTATAACTTTTTTCAGCGCTGTATGCTATTTATTTCGGAATACCCGTTTGGTTAAATGTTTATTGTATGCCTTTTGTTTTATCACCTCATACGCGTAGCCAGTTCAATACAGTATAGGGCTTTAGGAAGTTTTATATGGAGCAGTAGGGTCTTAGTTTTTAATGTATAGTTAGAGATTGTATACCTTTTTTCACCGCTGTATGCTATTTATTTCGGAATACCCGTTTGGTTAAATGTTTATTGTTTGCCTTTTGATTTATAACCTCATACGCGTAGCCAGTTTGATACAGTATAGGGCTTTAGAAAGTTTTACAGTGAGCAGTAGTCTGACTGGGACTGTCGGTAGGCAGGCCTGTGGTATGCAGCATGACCAGCGGTATTTCGCTGTGGGGGGGGGGGGGGGGGGGGGGGGTAATGCCGTCATGTTGGCATTGTTGGGCCGACATTTTTGCGAATACGATGTAAGTTTAAGAGGTAGCTACTGAACTAAAACGGGTTAGGTTTTTCATTGCATTTTGTCATGTTTCAGTTGGTGTATTACTGTATTTAGAATATTATTGTGTATCTACGTAGGTTATGATGTGACAATAAAAAATTCGTATTATCCAACCAAATTACATTCTTGCCGTTTGAAAATTTAGGCTACTTGTATTTTTCGCTCCACCAGACAAGAACCAAAAACGATAGTTACGTAATTTTTTTTTACAAAGATCTAACCCCCCAGTAGTAGGAGAAGCCATAGAGCCCGCATAACTCCTCCCTAGCTTGGGCTACAGGCCGCATC
>JAUCBJ010004677.1:0-44457 GCA_032718475.1 Nemertoderma westbladi
TATTCCCGCAAAGACTGCAGAGACAACTTGAAGATGGGGGATGAAAACCTTTGGTGAGGCATAAAAGATGGTGAAAACCGTGGCAGCTGTAGCGAGTCACAATGTGGCGTTTTGGTTGCAAGCAATCCACCCAGCTGTGAAGGCAATGGATGACCAGAATTCAGGATTTATTTCCGCATATTTTGAGTCCATTGTAGCTTTGTACAACCCGCTTAAGCTGATATCTCTATCAACCCGCTTGTCATTTAACTTGCAACATTATGTGTAAAGCTCTGACATCAATATATTTGCTAAAATCGCCAAGAAATCTTTCGTTATCAACTGCTATACGTGTTTTTGAGATAAAAATTAAGCCCATATTCACCTACGGTTTGACTACTTACTGGCAACATCTGATCGCTAGAGACTTTAAAAACATAGACAAAATCGAAGCCACCTTTCTGAAACGCTGCCTGGGTCTGCACAAAACGACCCGCAACCGCCTAGTATTTGCTCTATGTAATCGTCAACCGATTTGTGTCTCATTGCAATCTGAGCTCAGTCTCGAATATTCAGACGCTTTCCGGTTGTACAAAGCTAAAATAAATAAATGTATATTGTTCATAGGGGTGTCCGGACAATTGCAACCCAGACAATAGCAACCCGGCCAATTGCGACCCGGACATTTGCGACCCGGAAAATTGCGACCAGGAATATTTTATATAAATTTGCTGGATAGCAATTGTCCGGACACTGTATATTTATTTATTTATTTATTTGATTACTGTAGCTATATTTTAATATATAACAGGTATACTGCCGTGATAAGGCCAAACACCCTATCTCAAGAAAACTCATTTCGAGAAAATTGGCAAAGAATATTTGGAACTTTAAGGCCTAATATCTATTTTGTAAAATGGGTAAACAGTAGAAATATTAGGTCATAGGGTAATAAAACATGGTTAAAATTGTCGTGATATTTAAATTCTATTTAATTTTCGAATGGAACTCCCAAAAAACGCGATAGGGTGTTTTGCCAAAAATGTTTTACTTTGAAAATTAGATAGGGTGATTTTAGCGCCACCCTATCTTTCACTTTATGAGATAGGGTAATTCTAGGCACTTTGAGATAGGGCACTTTGCTTTCATTATTTTGAGCATATTTTAGTTTTATTAATTAATTTGGCTTTTATTTATAATTTTATGGCTTTCAAAAAACCGATATAACTTCAAAAATCAAATTTTATCAATATGTGCTTCACTTTTAACTATAATAGTATTACATTATTTCATTTTATTTTAAACAAAGAAATAGGTTTAATAACATTGCATTACAATAATAATCAGCACAATTATTAATCAGCACAAAACTTATCGACTGCATAATATTTGAACAGGTCTTTGCTATTAGACGACCGACTAATTGAATTTAAAAAAAGACTCAAGGTGGCATCATTTGTTACATACAAGTGATTTATCATGTTAAAAAGTATCCTTATCCATCACAAAGTTACTTTATGCCAGATAACATCGATGGAAATGACTCTCTCGGCAGATATCTCTTAAAGTTTAAAAATGTGGATGACAGCTTGTAACAAAAAATTGCCACCAACAATCTTTTCAACCCACATTTTTGTTCTTTGGCCGGCCATCTATATTATTATTTATCGTCACATATAAAAGTTAAAATAATACAAATTATACACAATGTAAAAATCAGCTATACAAATAATTGTGAAGCAAAATATTTACAATTTTCAACATTTTTTGTCCAAGACAGAATACTAAATAATACTAATTCGTCATCTCTAATCTTGCTAAAATTGTTGTTCTATTCCTATTAAATCATATTATTGTCGTAACATCAATTTCAAATAAAATTAATGAATTACAAAATAATAATAGAGTCCTTCCAGAGTCTGAATTACTGTAGTTATTATATCCTATGTAAATTGTTCCAGTAGGTAATACGATTGCGAGGTATTATTGGCCCAAGACAGTCAATGAGAGCGTCGAGTTTTTGAGATTCAATACCAGATGGCATTTCGATGCGATCGGGTTCACATAAAACATTGAAATCTCTCTTCATCGTGCTGGTCGACGTTTCCCATCCTTCCTGATTATAACACGTTTTCCATGACATGAAATGAGAACCTCTTTCAAACTTGATCGCAACAATCGACTTGAGATATGGAAAGTTGTTCTCTTGTCTCTCTTTATTGATTTTGTACATGGAGAATTCGTTCATCCAAAGAGAAAAGTCACTGAATTGAAGATCTTTGACAATTGACTTAAAATTGGCGGCAGAACGTACACACGACTTGAAATCTTGAAAATCGTACACATTCTTCATGGTTGTAATTTCCTTGTTCACGAGTCTGTGGAGGTTGTCGCTGCTCATGAAACTGTGGTGTGGTTCGAAATACCACAGTTCTATCAATTGAGGTCCAACGAATTGTACTAGTGATATTAAGGTCGAGAAGAGCGTGTAATTTTTGTTTTGGGAACTACAATTATCAAGCCATATCTTCACTGTTTTTCTGTCTCGAGCAGCAGGTGACTGGAGGAATGCTTGAAAAGTCGAAGCCATATCCTCGTCGTTTCGACCAAGTATTCCATCATGCCATATTGCACTAAATACCTCAGTATTGTCTCTCTTTTTACCAACAGGGACAAAGGACTCGTGATACGCAATAATTCGTCGAAGAAAGGCAACATCTTTGAATTGGTCCAATACGGGTAACATTATAACTTTTTGCAGGTCCGCTGACTCAACAAGATCGTTCTTGTCAATATTGCCATCAACATCTTTTTGATAAGTTGCTCATGATAGTTTCGCACGATTTAAATGACCAGTATGAGCAGTACAAATGTCACAATCCACTGAACTCTGACAAACACCTCCGCTACAATGAATTTCAAAACCCTCACATTTTATGCACTCTTCATTCCCGAGTTTGGCCAGAGAAATTCCCATCTCCTTAAATACTTCGAAATATTTCGAATATGACACTTCAGTGGTTTTATATTTCTCTAAAAAGTCGCGGTGCAATTTTGTGATGGTAAATTCACTAGGCAGGTACCGTCGATTTGGTGCATGTTCATATCGGTAGTGGTGATGTTGGGGGTTATAGGATTCTATATGAGCCTTTATATCATCATCATTGATCTTATTTGATGGCAGATGTTGTCCACGTTTATCTGCTGGAGGAGTAGTAGACCCAATATCCCTGGATAAATTTGTTTTAATCACTTGATTGTTGGTGGATTTGTATCCAAGTGTTGTCAAGAAAAATGGTTGGCATACACGTTACACTTACTCCCAGTTATATCAGTGAACATGTATTTAAAACACTTTGTCTTTCGCTCATTGGTTAAGGTGTTGGTTGCCTCCACACTATTCACAATATATTGCTTTCGTTGTTCGGCACTCATCTCCTTCCAATAGCTATTGCGAAGTTGTGAACGTCTCGATTCTAAAATTTTAATTTCACAATTTTGTTTGCACTTGCACTCTGCTGGTCTTAACGGATGCCTTTCATTATCTCTTACCATATGAGCCATGGTGCGTGCTCTGTTCTCCTTTGGTGGTTTGCTGCGTTTTTTCTTTCCTCTAATAATCGAATGGTCAGATTGTTCTCCACTTGCCGAGTCCCCTAGATCTTCATCTGGTTCCGCATTGTTGTCACCTGAGTCTGCATTATCGTCATCCGAGTCCCCAATGTCGTCACCCGAGTCCGCATTGTCCTCATCTGGGTCATAATCAGGGTCTGGATCGCTACTATCTTTTTCTTTATTAATAGTATTAAGTGGAATTGGTAATAATACAGTAACTGGTAATTCGGTTGTTGGTTTGTTAGGTTCATCGAATGAATTAAATAGTGAATCAATAAAATCAAGATCAATTGTCGTGGTATCAGCAGAACTTGGGATGTTTGAAAGAGAAATGTTGAAGGAATCACTGTCTTTGTGAGTTTGTAAGTTGTTGTGAGAGATCGGTGAAGTGTCTGCAGGAGGACCAAGGTAAACGTCAAAGTTCGCATTCTTTGGATCAACACCCAGAGGTTCTTTTCTGGGGTTGTCGAAACCGACCTCGTAATGGGGGTTTAAAGTTCGAAGGGTGTTTGGACTTATAATAGGAAGGTTATCACCACTGTCAAGACCTGTTTCTCTCGAGGCTAATGGGATGTACGTGTGAATGTTTGTGTTCAAAGTAGGACGGGCAAGACCATCTGTGTGGAACTGTGGAGATGGTTCACATTGTGAATCTGTAAATCCGGGGAATTCTACATTATTGTAGACAGACTGACCATATTCAATAATGTTATTACTGGTACCGTTCTCTGCGGAAATGAATGGAAAAAGCTGTCCTTCCGTCGTTACAGGTAAATTTGTATTGGTTACACGTATTTTTTCTAAGGTGTAGCGCTGTGGGTGTGCCCATTGAGTTCCGTAAATGGCTCTGTCGAAAGTTATAGAACACGTTCTTTCATGTACCGCATGTATAACACCACCAGTCCACCACTTATTTCTCCACAACACATCCACTTTATCTCCAACATGATACATATCTTAGATATAAAGATTAGTTAAAAGGAATGTAACAAATAAATATAAATAAGGGAAAAACAGAAACTACAATTTAAATTTAACAATTCGCGCTCTAAAATAGGCCTAGAATAACCAACCAGTATCACTAAGATAGATAGCTGTCTAAACTAGGTTTCTAATGATTCAAACAATCAGTTGCTATGGTAACAGCTTTTACACTATAACAACCATGCACCGCCAGCTGGCAACCATGCTGTGGATGTGCAACGAACAATCTCGCTGCTATGGAAACTGCGTTTATATTTGAATTAAATTCCACGCTGCGCAGTTAAAGTCCAGGAAATTTATTTATTACTGCTTAATTATTATATACAGTATAATTCCGTCATTCCAATTTTACAGGGCTAATATTCCTATTTTAGAAATTCGTTTAAAAGACAAGAAAACTCTGTTATAACCAATGGACAATTAATTGTTGTTTATATTACTGTGTTTAAAATAATCCTACAAATTGTGAGACCATGCGGACGGAACTAATTAAGGTAAATAGCCTACTAAAATTACGATAGTTGAGCTGGATTCAGATAACTATTTCAACCGCTTCACTATACTTTTTATTAGAAACGTTTTCAGTTTAAAACTTTTAAAGCAATCTCAGTTCCTAATATACTAAACATTAGAAATACTGTACTCCTATTGGCTGTTACAAGTTTACTCAAAGGCTCTGATTGGATTAATTACATAAGATACTTAGATGTTTACAGTAAATTACCCTATCTCAAAATTTCGAAGATAGGGTATTTAAAATTTTTTTGGCAAAACACCCTATCTCATATCAATAGAAATAAGGTGTTTTGCCGTAATAAATTTCGTATTTATCATACATAGGGTGTTTTAGTCCATCAAAAACTCAATATTGCGATGGGATTAAGGATTTCTAACATGGCTCATTCGAAAGAGCATGCAAAAATACCATTAAATAGAAAATAATTTTTTTTTTAATTTTTAAAGATAGGGTGTTTTGCCTTATCACGGCAGTATAGTATAGTAGGGACGTTAAGCACTATATTTTGGAGGAATTGTGCATTTTGTGATAAAAGCACCAAAACTTACCCAGGGCTTAAAAGGGCTATTAGCACTAATAGTGCTGTTAGTAAATAGCGACTTTAAAAAGCGTTGCCTGAAACATTATTAACAGCCGGAGCCCTTTGTACTAATAGGATTATTAGTGCTAATAGGGCTTTAATAGCAACTAAAATGTGCTTCGAAGTAACTTTTAACCCCTATAGTGGCTCCATAGAAAATAGTTGTCTTACTAAAAGCGCTTTTAGCAGACTAAAAGCGCTTTTAGGATAAAAGAGTGTCAAGCAACCTTATTAAGCTAATAGCGCTATTTAAAGTTTTTTAAAAATGCTTTTAACTAATAGGGGTTAAGTAGGGCGTCCAGCAACCCACCCCAGTACAAAGTTAATGTTAGTAAACTCTACTAATCAGTGTAAATCTTGTTGCCATGGATAGGAGACTAAGTTTAACAAAATTACAACTTATTTAATAGTCGTATATAAGCAAAAAATCGCAAAGATTCAACTTCGAATTGTATTTATTAATAAACACTATACATTTCGTTAAATCAATAAGATGTGAACTTATTTCATAATTATAATTCCTCCTATATACCCGGCGGCTAAACTTTGTCTCAAATATCTAAATTTTGGCTATGATCAAATATTTAAGTTGACCCCATATATTGTCAACATAACGGCCAGTTCTAGAACATTGTTTATAGTTGTATTGCCGGGGAATAGCTACCGTGCCAATTATACAGTAATATTTGATTCTTGGTAGAGGAATATCCGAATGTTTGTAAATCCTTCTTGCAATTATCTAACAAACCAGCTACTTCTGATGTTGTGGAAATGCTCCCAGCTGTTGAAAGATATATTTCATTGGTATATGATAAGTCAACACAAATGACTGAAGTCAACAAAGTCCGTCGATATTTATTTGCCCATAAAGGTCGATCTATAACCAACATTCATCCAACAAAAGCAGCGCTGATACAACACATCCTCAGGGGCAGCTTACCAAACGGGACATATAGGGTAAGCTGGGGTAAAGTGAACCAGGGGTAAAGTGAACTAAAATTTTTACTTCAAAATAAATAGTTCGAAAAGTTATTTTTAAAGTGGTAAATGGCCTTGTACTGGTAGCCTGTCATATAAATAACGTGTTATGAAACGTTTAATTGTAAATTAATTGAATTTATTTCATTTACAGCTCAAATTCTACATGGTCTCAGAAAAGTACATAAATTGAGTTATATAAACTTTCTGCATTACATTCTAATTTCAGTGTTTATAATATTTAATGTGAACAGATTTTCAAAAAAATTTGTGAAACTATTTCACAGAGGGTATATTTTGGTTTGAAATTGTCTTTTTTGAAGCAGCACCAAAATTTCAATCACAGTTGAAGTTTTACTTCTAGTTCACATTACCCGTCGTTTTTAGAAACTCTGGGGTAAAGTGAACTAGCTATAATTTCAATTCTGATCTGTTTTTTCAGCTATAATTTATTAATATGTAAGGGCCCATATTACACCAGGCCTAGTTACATCTGTTATACCATACTTAGACTTATGCCTAAATATTGTACACTATCAACTATATACATTTCTTCATTCTGCATGTGGGTTTTGATTAAAATAGACTAGTGCCTGAGTGTTTGTCTTGTTACTTGTCAGCATAATATATAGGCTCTTATACTGTTATATGGGTAGACCTACCTGTGTTGTGTTATAGGTACCGGTACCATACTCACTCAGACTATTTACTTCACTGATGTTATTCTGCTTAAACGATGCCACGAACTTATAAACCAGTTCCTGATAGCCGCCGATGTAAATACACTAATGAGAACCTTCAACTTTCCATTAATAGTGTAAAGGATGGGATGAGTAGCTATGCAGCTGCTGATAAATTCGGGGTGCCACGGAGCACGATAGCGAGGCATATGGTGGGAATTTCGTGTACCAAAGTAGGTGAAGGAAGACCACCATACCTATCAGCTACTGAAGAGCAAGCTCTTGTGTCTACAGTGCAATCCTTGGCGGAATTTGGGTTTCCCCTTGGAAAGGTGGTGTTTTTAGACCTTTGTGAAGCCTTTCTTTCCAAGATTGGAAAGGAGATGTTGTTACCAAAGAATGCTGGGCGACCTGGTGAAGAATGGTACCTCTCTTTTATGAAGCGGTGGAAGAAAGAACTCAGTGTACGCAAACCCGAATTGCTCACGTTAGCTAGAGCATTGGCATGTAATCGAGTTGTTGTTAATGCATGGTTTACGCTCCTCGAAGATAAACTGGAGAATATGGAGTTAAAGGACAAACCAGCGCAAATACTGAACTGTGATGAGAGTGGACTTTGCACAAACCCTGCTCTGAGTAAAATTATAACGAACGTGGGACTAAGAATCCTGTCAATGTTGTACCAGGTTCCGGGATGGAACAGTTTACGATACTCTCCATAGTAAGTGCAGCTGGGCATAACTACCCACCATTTGTTGTCTATCAGGGAAAGAATCTGTATGCTGAGTGGATGCAAGGTGGTCCTTCGGGAGCTCTTTATGGGGTTACAAACAATGGGTGGATGGAGACTGATGTTTTCTTTGAGTATTTCAAGCAGCTATGCCATGTCTGGCTTCGTGAGGTTCCACGGCCAATTCTTCTCATATATGATGGCCATATGAGCCACATCTCTAAGAGTCGTTTAAATGGCTGTTGAACAGCAAGTTATGATCCTGTGCCGTCCTAGCCACTGCTCCCACCTTTTTCAACCACTTGATGTTGGAATATTCAAACCTGCTAAGTCAATCTGGCGTGAAATCCTGAAGACATACTACAAAGATTCAAGGCTCAAACAAGTAGGTAAATCTGCATTTCCATCATTATTGAAGAAACTCTATAACAAGGCATTTGTACCAGCCCATATATTAAGTTCATTTGGCAAGACTGGTATCTTTCCTATAGATCGCACAGCCATTGCTACAGATAAGCTAGCACCTGGAGATGTTTTTGACAGAGACCAGCCTGTGCTACAAATGAATACTTCCATAATTAACACTGACAACGTCGTACCCGATACTGCAGAGGCTACTGAAGAAGTGAGTTCATCTGAATTGCCAGCAGAGGCAGGGACCGCTGGATCTACATTAACAGCTTCCCTGGTTATTGCGCCAACAATATTTGGTGCCAGTTCCCAGCTCCCCTCAGATGGACCCAAACGCAACACCGATGAACATGTCATTGCACAAATCAATAAGGGAGGCTGTATACTCCCAGCTGCGTGAAACACATTCTGTTGTCCGTGATACCCAGCAGCCCAGCGACCAAAGCGTGTTGTGAAGCGCCGATATGGTGGTGAATGTATAACAGAAGATGCTGCCATTGATAGGATCCGGTCAGAGGAGATTGCGAAAACAAAGAAGCCACGCAGTAAGCAGACACGAGGAAAGAGTTCACTTACAACAAGTACAAGTTCAAACATGAATCATACTAATAAGAATCCTACTCCCCAATCTGTGTCAGCCAACCAACACCTGTGCTGAATGCCATGCTTGTTGGGATGAAAACCATCCTGATTGGGTAATGTGTGAGCGTTGCGAGGAATGGTACTGTGGAGACTGTGTGCCTCCTGAATTCTATGGCGATGACAAACCTTATTACTGTTGTCAGTAAAACAACTGAGTAAAACAACTCAACTCATTGTTGAGGCTATAGAAATCCATAGTGGAATACCTAGTTTTTTGTGCTTGATATAGAGAATTTGACTCTTAACAGTAGTGGAATACTGTACTAGTGTGCTTGATACACAGTATTCATAAAACATCACCAATTCAGGTGTGTTATTATTAGTTTGTAGGTGAAAATGTGCAATAGTTATAATTATATGATTAAGCCATATTGATCTCTATTATATTGTAATTGTATGGTACTTAAGCTATATCTTCAGGTGTAATATATGTAAGCACCTACTTGTCTAGCTATCTATATCTACAGATCTAAGTATGTACTGCTTTCTGCTTATTAGATAATACATGAACCGGTACCTTGTCTGCTTGTCTTTACAGAGGAAGATAGCCAACACATAAATCAATAGTCTGTTATCCACTGGAAACTATTGGTTTTGTGTTGGTTATCTCTTTTTTAAAACAATTACAACTATAGTTCACTTTACCCCAGGAATAATCGTGAAGAGTAAATGTGAACTGTACTACAGTTTATGAAGGGTTTTGATGGTAGTTCACTTTACCCCATAACCGGGGTAAAGTGAACTACCTGAGATGTATAAAAAAAAATGCATAATTCACCCACTTCTTGGGTGAATTATGCATTTCTGTGTTTTGTTTCTGGGAGAGGGAATGTACATTTCATAACTATGCTCATATTCATATTGAAATTAATTGTCCTATAAAAGTGTTGAAATTGTCAGAAAACTGCAAAATCAGTTCACTTTACCCCAGTTTACCCTAGGGAATGTTGACAATGTTTTGGCAAAGCAACCCGAAGTGCCATCGCCTGAAGGTTGGGGATGGAAGTTTGAAAATGGGTTTCAATGGACCCCAGTATGGTCTACTTGACCACCAGCTTCTGTCGCTTCTAGACAATTGTTGAGGTGTGGGTGCAAGAAACAGTGCAATCCAAAGACGTGTTCTTGTAAGAAGATCTGTCTGACATGCATCGCACTGTGCTTCTGTTCTGGAGCTTGTGGCCTGTAGAAATACAGAAATACATAGGTTTTTATATATGGTTATTTTGTGACTATTTTTCAATTTTGCTAATTTTACTGATTGTTTTACCAATTGTTCGTCTTTGACTGTACTGTATTTATTATAAATATATTATAAAATTAATGATGTTAACCAGTAGTGAAAGTGAAATGCGAAGCCACTACTTACTAACCCAGGTAAAGTAAATTATCAGGGTAAAGTATGGCCATTTTTTTTGCAATATTGTATTCTGGAACACAATATTTTTTTAAAAAAATGTTGCAAGGAAGTCAACGATGGTAATTTAGTTCTTAATTAGTCATAATATATGCCTATATATTTCATAATTTTTCATGATTTTTTTTCATAATTTCAACTGTTCCCATATTTTATGTAACTATAATAAACAAAGTGGATATATTCTTTATTTTGGAACCCACACACAGGAATCACACTAGTGCCCAAATATATTAAATTTAATTTGCTTTAACCCACATAAATATTGTGGGTCAATAGTTTGCCGTGGTTGCCATTGTGATTTTTTTTTTCGATACTGATTGGTTAGGTAACAACTGTCGTTCTTCAGGGGTTAATGAAGGTCGGTCGACGATTTGGCAGAGTGCAGCCACCACAGAATCTTCGAGTTTATCAAACCAGTCGACAGCACCTGGAATTACGCGTGCAAGAAACCGCCACCTGCATGATAAATCCAGCGCTAATCCCGCATACGAACAGTGCGGGTCTATCATGGTGATATCGGCGATTCGATCCACCTCTTCCACAAACTCATCCACCTTGGACCGGATATAGTCCTCACAAAACTCCCTTGATGGATGTTTCTCTAACAAAACATCGCGAACTACCTTCTTTGCCCCATCCTTATCTAAAAATGAATCATCCAACTTCAAGGGGCGTCCCCGACTAAAATCACATACGCATCTAGTTGCGGCAGACATTTCCAGTTAGCATATGTCTAACATATGCGTTTCTCATGACCTCTGCTTGGGTTTCCTGCTGATGTGGAGCCCTTGGGAGGTGTCTTTGGATTACATTTGCTTCTACCAATAAGTCGTTGAAACGCGCATTCTTCCAATCATCAATCGTTCTAGAACCTTCCGATGTGCGGCAATTGTAGACATGTGGCTGGGTTTCTGAAGAAGTAATGCTGGTAGACATATCAGTGCTGTCATTACGACCTCTTGCAATGAAGAACCGCCAATGAATATCCATAATAATGAATATTGATACAATATATAGCCTTATACGATATATAGGCCTACTATATAGATAACTAAATACTGAAACACTTGTTAAGCTTAATACTAACAGTACCGGTACGGTAATGTTATCTGAATGCTCCACAGATGTGGAATCAGAGATTTCAAACCTAAAGGCAGAACTATATCAAAGGGGCCTACCAACAGCAGGAAGTTAAGCGACACTACTGCTGCGCCTGAATTGAAACTCGCGATCTGGAACCCAGAACACACTTAATGATACGTTTATTGATACCGGTATGGTGACGGTCAAACCCACGGCGACTGATCCGGATGTTTCATTTCAGGTTCAGCAACTGGAATTAACAGATGGATTCGTTTTGCCTACTAATACCAGCCCCTATCAGGATGGCATAACCTATCAGAAGGGCGACGATTTTGAGTATTAAACCAATAAAGCATTTTCCTGCAGTATTATACTAGAATGCCAGCAAGCTGGCTGGAAGGAGCACGGGGGAAACATCCTAGCCAAGACTATCACAAAGAACTGTGTCAGTGTGACGGGATCAGGGGATCCCGACCGGTGTATTAGATCACGCGTCACCGCGTTGTTGTGAAAGATAATAGTTTGTTGTTGTTATCACTTTGATGTTGTTATAGGTTAAGGCAAATACTGATATAAATATAATAGCACAGTTGACAGATGACTGATAGCAGTATGCTGACCGGTAATAGTTTGATTATATACAGTAACGGTGACGGTACGAAATGTCACTGGTCTCCACTGAGTGACTGAGTAAACTGAACTGACTGGTATGATATGCAATATAATATACCTGATTGCCACTCCTACACTACTTTGGCCTCTCTATCTAGCGGATGCTTTCCTCGCCCTTATTGGCTAATAGACTAATTCTCGGCTCTCACCTCTGTGGGAGTGCTTCCCCCCCACTGCTGTTACTTTCCCTCTTGAGGTGGTTTGACCTCTAACCTCCCTTTGTGTGGCCTTCGGGGCTGTGTGTTGTCCCCGTTATTGGGTGTGATACGAGATTAGTTGTGATTAATCTCATATCCCCAATATTGCTGAAAAGGCGCCACTTCCCAACTTTATGGGGTTATGAGGCGGAATTGAATCCGCTCACACTCCCCCCCATGCTATCTTCCCGGTGAGAAGATAGCATCAACATCTGAGTGTGCTTCAATTCCGCTGGAACCCAATCTACTATCGGGTGTGGGGTGGAGTTATCTTACTTGGAGTCGGCTTTCCAGGCCACTCCCTCTGGGTATGATATTACTACCCCTTCTTGGTGCAACCGCAACCTATGTTGCACAAAGACATCTGGCGTCTCTGCTTGAGACAATTGTGGATTCTCACACAATTTTAAATCTCTCTCACTCTCTAAACTCTAACTTCTCACTCTACTCTATCTTACTTCACTCTAACTCCACTCTAACTCCACTCTGCTCTCTCCCCACACCTGAATCACACTCGTCTGCACTCTCTCTCGCCAACAGCTCCTCTCCATACTCCTCTAAGGACTGCTCTTATACTTCTCTATCACTCCCAAAGGTGCTAAATCTTATGCTACTACACTGTGCTATCATTCTGCCTACCTTGCTACTTACTTCTTACTTACTATCTAACTCTCTTACTACTTACATACTTACTACTTACTACTAACTCTCTAATTCTACTAACTCTAACTAGCTCTCTAACTCTACTAACTCTAACTAACTCTCTAATTCTATTAACTCTCCTAAGTCTACTAACTCTCTACCTCTACTAACTCTCTAACTACGTGGCGCTTTCGGTGCCCACAACCCCTCTCTGCTACTACCTCTATCTACGTGGCGCTTTCGGTGCCCACAACCTCTCTACTACTACTTTCTACGTGGCGCTTACGGTGCCCACAACCCCCCTACTACTACTTTCTACGTGGCGCTTACGGTGCCCACAACCTCTCTGCTACTACTCGTGGTATGTCTATATACCACACTCCCTATACCCGCCGACTTCTAACCTAACGGTACTATGTACCCCCCTACTCCCGTGGTATGTCTATATACCACACTCCCTATACCCGCCGACTTCTAACTTCTTACTAACTTTCTTACTACTCTTACTATCTTCTAACTACTTCTAACTTCTACTAACTTTCTGACTTTCTACTTACTATCTAACTTCTACTAACTACTACTTCTTACTAACTTCTACTTATTTATTATTTTATTATTTTTAATTATTTTTATTTAAATAATTATTTGTGCGTGGGAAGGGCGTCTCGCCCTCATTCCCACCCCCCTCAGTCCAAAATATTGGACAACTAAACTCTAAGGTGCCCCTTCTTCCAGTAGGCACTCTCCCACTGCCCCCCTATACGTCCTCTTATTCTTCGCCACACTTTCTTTGCCAATTCCAACCCTCAAGGAATTGGTTCCCCCTCTCCTGCCATCCTAAAATCGGGTCTCTCCGCCGCCTTCTTAACTTCCTCATTTCCTGGCAGCAAAATGCCACCCTTCATCTGATCGTCTCCTGGCGGTAGAATGAAAAGAAATCGGAAGAATAGATAAAACAGAACGGACAATAGTAATCCTATCTCTTTCCATCCTGTCTTCTTACTCGACCTCCCCCTTGTCGGTATGCCTCTCAACCGGACCGGCGTCTATACTGGACACTCCTTTGGACACTCCTTTGGACACTCCTCTGGACACTCCTCCGGACACTGCTCCGGACTGTTGTCCTCCGGACATCTCGCCGTCCACTCCTCTCCATCCCCATACCGATACCTGCTGGGAACATCCTTGTTCCATCCCATTGTCTCTAAGTCTTCCGCGTCGAATCCATTCTCCTCCGCCCACTCTCTTGCTGTTACTTCTCTACCGTCTCTGGTTTCTCCTCTATGTCCTTAACGGTGCCTGGTAGCATGCACCCTGATGTCTCCGACACCCTGTGTGGAATCTTGGTTTTAATTGGGCCACTAAGCGTCCATCCGAACGGCGTGAGAATCGCCGTCGGATCCCGCTGTCTGTCTTCCCCGAAGATCATCTGTACTTTTTCGTGGGCCGTCGGGCAGTCCATACCCACTATGATGGATACCTTCGAGACGTCCACCTCCGGTATTGAAAAATCGATATCGTCCAGGAACCGGTACTGCTCGACCTCGATGTTAGTTGGTCTCCTGGCATTTATATTGATCGATTCTATGATCTGAATGGGGTCTGATGGTCGCCCCACAGTCACATCCCGGTGCAATCGCTGATATCTCGCACCGCCCCGTCCTCATCTCCAGAACCTCATCCTTACTTGAGATAGTAGTTACCGTCAACCTACTCGGCCTCGTCTGTAACCCTATCTCCTCGGCCACCCAATTCTCCACCAGCGTGAAGGCTGCTCCGCTGTCGACCAGCATTAATGTTGTGACTGATCGGCTGCCCCTTCCTGTTATCTTCACTGGTACTACCCCGAGTAGTACTTTCCTCTTTCTTCTTACTCCTGTCGTGCTTGTAGCCATCTTTTGGCCTCCAGTCTCGTCGTCTCCTATTGCTGTTTCTCTACACTCTCCAGATCTGTGTCCCTCTACCACGCATCGATGACATAGTCCATTTGCATCTGTGTAGGCTACATGATCTTGTTTGGGCAACGCTTGCCAGTGCTTATAACTCATGGTCTTATGGGTTCCGTCCCTATGCAACTGACATTCGAATCCTGGATTGTAGCGTTCCCTGTATAGTCCCTCACATATCGCGCGTAGGTTTATATCTACCTGTTTAACGTTTTGGTTATCTGGACTCGGCCTACTGGGTATGTTGGGATTATGTTTATTTGTGTTGTTATTTTCTTTCTTTCCCTGCCACGTTGTGGCCCTACTCCCAGCTAACTGTGGGCTTGTAGCCCCCTGTGTGGCCGCATGTGGTAGCGACTGTCTTACTCTCGGGAATGGATCTGCCGGATTGTGTTCGGGTTTAGGCCTGTTGTATTCGGTCTTTGGCGCCTTCCCCAAACTATCCTCACTATAGACTGGGTCTGTAGTCAACTCTGCTTCGTAGTTGAGGAAGTTTGAAATTTCCTCTAGCCCTGGCTCGCACCTTTCTTCTCCCGAGTGGCGAAGGCGATCTTCCTCCACTTCGCTTCTATGCCCCCCTTGTGGGGCATTCTATGCCCCCCCTCTCTCGCCGCTAATCTTCCGTGGTGGGGCGCCCGTAGCCCCCCCCCCCCCAATCGCCACTTCTTACTTCGCTACCTCTTACTTCGCTTCTACACCCCTCTCTAGTCAACGCACTGTCTCTACTGCGGCTGGGTCTACTCACCCCCGCCTCTCCCTGTGCAACTGCGTGGCCTGGCAGGCTCCCGTCGGGTTGACTCACCCCCGCTACTCCCTGCCTAACTACGTGGCCTTGCAGGCTCCCGTCGGGGTCTCTCACCCCCGCTACTCCCTGCGTACTAACTACGTTGCCTTGCAGGCTCCCGTTGGCCGGACCACCTGTGTCTCCTACATTATTATTAATAGCCCCGTTATCAATATTATTATTTTCTAAATTATTCAAATTATTTGAATTATTCTGTATATTTAAATTTAAATTATTATTCGAATTATTTTGAATATTTGAATTAGAATTATTATTTTCTGTATTTAAATTAATATTATTATTTGGATTATTTGTATTTAAATTAGAATTACTGGATAAAATATTATTTCCTGCAATAAAAGTTTGATTAGGGTTGTCTACTACGGTACTATTAATATTAATTTCTTCTAACGTATTACTATTACCACCCCCCCCCCCCCCCCCGCCCGTACGGCTACACCAGTACTGGTTCTGTCGTCCGGTGCCTGTAAGTGGGGTATTAACAAACGTTTCCACTACTTCTGGCTCCTCATAAATACTACCCGAGCCAGCCTCACTCTCTGATAGTCCCAACTGCGCCAGTTCTAGTCGGCGCTTCTGCTTGGCCTGATACTGCATAAGCGCCCTTAGCCGGGCATGCATATCATCCCGCATACGCTTTCCCGCTCTCTCTCTTACTCTATCCTCTCGCAAACTTTGCTCGGCCAACTCTGCCTCTCTCGCAACCCTCTCGGCCCTTCTCGCCTCACGCTCCTTGCGTTCGCTCATCTCTCTTTCTTCCTGCTCTTTACGCTCGTTCTCTACCCTCGTAAGGGCTTTCCTCGCCCTTATTGGCTAATAGACTAATTCTCGGCTCTCACCTCTGTGGGAGTGCTTCCCCCCCCCCCCCCTGCTGCTGTTACTTTCCCTCTCGAGGTGGTTTGACCTCTAACCTCCCTTTGTGTGGCCTTCGGGGCTGTGTGTTGTCCCCGTTATTGGGTGTGATATGAGATTAGTTGTGATTAATCTTGTATCCCCAATATTTCTGAAAAGGCGCCACTTCCCAACTTTATGGGGTTATGAGGCGGAATTGAATCAGCTCACAGTCAGTCTGCAGTAAATAAACTAAACAATTGTCTAAACTGTAAGGCGTAATCCAAAGTGAGTAACAACTGGAAAAGGACACAACAGACTGCTTTGTGTAACTAAAATTCATTCTCCTGATCCACCCCCTAACATAGCAGAGTAAACTTATTGTAGATATACCCTTAGGAAGTACTGGGAGAGCAATCAGCTTATGGGGTAATACTGTACATTAGAAACCAACAGCTTATGTGTGAGTAAACATTGCCTTTCCTTATAGCCTACTAGTAAAACTTTTTACCAACACGTTTTACTATGATTGTGTGTGTATTAAGCCATATTTCATCGTGAACACCAGGTGTTATTTTACCAATTCTTTTAATTTCGCGACAAAATAATGTCAAAAAATTAAATATATCGAATACCACACATAGAATCAATCTGAAATTTTGTAACGCGATTGATTATGAACCACCAAAGCAATGTACTTGCAAAATTTCATCAAAATCGCCAGTCAGTCAGTCACTCAGTGTTATATATCCTGAGATTTTTACTACTACTAGTATCGGCATGCTGCATTGCAGCTGCATTTTTAAGAATGCTGTGCCGGCTTGTCGACAAAATTGCGCCGCCACAACTCCCTATCATCCATGACATTTGCTAGATCATCCGCATCTTCAAGGCCAGTGTCCTTTAAGATGCGTCTCAAGAAAGTCATGGGCTGTCCACCATGCTTATTCACTCCATGAGGCTGCCAAAGTACAAGATTATGCACTGGCTGGTCCTCATGGTGAAAGCAATGTCCTGCAAAGCGGAGGCGATTTTGTTCTAGTGTCAAGCTTGGGGGAACCAATGAGACACCTCCAATGTTATATAGTGTCTGGTTGGAGATGTGTGCATTGTACTTGACACAATGAACCCGGCGTAGCATTCTTGTGAATGTGCCATCCAGAGATTTGGTGTCCTTAGCAGTTAGAGCCCAGGATGGACTCCCATAGAGGAGTACTGGAACTACTGCTGCTCTAAATAATCGGACCTTAAGTTTCCGATTAATTCTCGGTGACTTCCAAATCCTGGAAAGCCTATTCAAGGCTGCCCATGCCTTTCCCTTACGTATTCGAAGGTCCTCACCTGACTTCCGGATCCATGATCCCAGGTAACAGAGGTCGTCCACATGCTCAAGCATACCATCCTTTGAGCTTATGCTCATCCGATCAGAGACTTGCTGAGAACTTTCAAAGTTAACTGTCAAAATTTTGGTCTTTCTGGAGTTAATAAAAAAACCAACACTCGAAGCAGCATGTTCTAATGAGCTGAGGAGCCGTTGGGCTCCCTCTAGTGATTCTGAGAGTACTCCTAAGACATCAGCAAAGTTTAGATCAGTTAGGTACTTGGCAGGATTTCCTCGACTTCTGGAGCCAGTAGGTGGAGTTATCATCACCCCATCATCATTATGATGATCTAAGGACATGCGTAGAACATAGTCAACTACAATTATAAACAAGAATGGTGCAAGTGTGTCTCCCTGGAGGACGCCCCATAACACTTCAAATGGTTCTGTGTCACCATCAACAGTAGACACAAATGTTGTCGAACCATCGTATACTGATCTGATTGCTGCAATAATTTCATCAGGAATCCCATATAATGAAAGTATGCTGAACATACGTGAGCGGGAGACTGAATCAAAGGCCTTGAAGAAGTCAACAAAGATAACAGCCAGATGCCTGTCTTTCTTTTTTGATAACTCTTCAATTATCCTTGTAAGTGCCAAAATGGGCTCCATGGTCTCACGACCTTTACGAAACCCATTCTGATTTCCACGGAGCAGTCTCTCAATGGGATCCCTGATGCGATTTAATAGAATTATATTGTATAGCTTTGCAGCATTCGAGATCAATGAGATTCCCCGAAAAGAACCAGAGTGTTAGGTTGCCCTTCTTGGGAACTGGCACCAACTTATTTGTTTTCATTTCTTGTGGGACTCTTGTTGTACGGTACATGTCTACTATGATGGGATAGATGAGCTTTAAACACTCAGGTATTTTAAAGACCTCAGGGGGAACACCATTGGCACGATTGGTCTTAATGCTCTTTGCAGCAGCCTTCACTTCTGCAAAGGAGATATCGCCAATGGGAATATCTGGGAGTACAGAGTCAGACACTTTTACTTCTATAAAGTTATCAGGCAATACCCTGTCATTATTGAGGAGCTTTTCAAAGTGGGCCTTCCAACCATTGAGGCGATCGGCTGGTGATTCAGCCTTAACCTTGGTGGTTGGTTGGCTTTTCCACCCAGTAAGCAAATTGATCGATTTCCATGCCTGGGATGATTGCCTGCTGTCGTCAGCATCATTGATGGCATCAACCTGTTGGTTTATTAGCTCCTGTAGATTAACAGAGTACTGCCTGTTCAGGGACCTAGATGCAGCCTTAACTGCATTCTTGGCCGCTGTAGTCTGTTTGAGTCGGGACTCTTTCTGCGCCTTATATAGGTCATTTCGGCACTTTTGGATTTTGTTGGCAGTCCAGGGGGTCCTTTTCCTGTTTCGAGGGTATACAGGAACTGTTTCTGCAGCTGCTAACTTAGCTGCTTCTGTGAAGGCAGTATAGCCCTCACAGTGATCTGCCGCCTCAGAGGCAAGAACCTCATACCTGTTGCTCAGCTGTAATGTGAAGCTGGATCTCACACTTGGCTGTTGCAACAGAGAGGACCAGTCATGCCGCGGCAAGGCAGATTTCGTTGTTCTGCTAGCACGCAGACTAAGTCTTACCTTGGCCACAATAAGGCGGTGATCACAGATTTTTACAGTAAGTATCCCGCTGTCGATCGGGCTCCTCATTACTGCAGAGGGGTAGCCACTGTTATATACCGCCCTGTGATGTAACGTCAGTAATCATATTTGTCGGTTAAAAAAGTCGATTTAAATGTGCAAAATCTCAACAATGTTTAAAAAATTTCCGCTCGCTACGCTCGTATTTTCTTCCTTGTTATGTTCATTCACTTATATAATCAATATTCCTATACGAAACTATATTAATTAACATCCACAAATTCCTTTCCAATTCCTATCTTTTCTAATCTATTCTAATTCAATTTTATCCAATTACCTTCATTATACCTCCTCCTTCATTTATCTACTTTCATGTGTGTGTACCATAACTTTGCTTTTTTAAACTGTATCCATTATTGTTCCCTCATGGTGGTATATCCTACTCCTTGACCGAAACTTAATACGCCACTGTTCAATTATCACGAATAACAGTAGGCCTAACTGACAATAAAATATATCGCGAAATAAGAAATAACGATAAATAAGATAAAAATTGGACTAAGATATATAAATGTTTTGGGTAACTTAATATTATTGTGGTCTCTACGCGACACCGCACTACACCATGTCCAAGAATATAGTGTCGTAATTCAGTGACACGCCCCCCCCCCCACCCCCCCCCTAATTTTTCTACAAATCGTAATGAGATTGCATGAAATTTGAAACAGAGGTAGTTTTACCTCCCGACCACTGACTGGGTGAGCCAGAATTTTTATTTTTCCTTTTAATCTTTAGCTACAAGCGTTTAAAAAAAGTGTCTCAAGCGATATTACACCAGTTACACCGCAGTTATTCTTCTTATACCTTCTAGCTGTTGTGTGGTACCAATGGAAAGCTGGCCATGCAAGGATTCCAAATATGTAACACAATTTGAATTTTGTTGAAAAATAGCTGAGATATGAGCGTTCAAATCTTGCATGGTTTTGCACCGGCGCGAGGTTATTTTATTCTATTTAATTAATATACCATATTTTGGAACACTTTTTAAATGTATGAATTACATACGTAATAGTATGATTAAAGATGTAATGCATTGTTGACCAGCTACGTATTTGGATAAACCTAATATTACAGATTATGATGCATTTATTAAATAGAATATAATAGCTTTAATTTAATATAATAACATTTGAACGCTCATATCCTGATATCTCAGCTATTTTTCAACGAAATTCAAATTGTGTTACATTTTTGGAATCATTGCAGGGCCAGCTTTCCATAGGTACCAACAAACAGCTATAAGGTAGAAGAATTACTGCGGTGTAACTGGCGCTATATCGCTGGAGACACTTTTTTTAAACGCTTGTAGCTAAAGATGGCTCACCCAGTCAGTGGTCGGGAGGTGAAACTATCTCTGTTTCAAATTTCATGCAATTTCATTAAGATTTGTAGAACAATTGGGGGGGGGGGGGGGGGGGGGGGGGGGTGTCACTGAATTACGACACTATATTCTGGGACATGGTGTAAATATATCCACAAATTATACAATTTTTGAAATATTGTTGATATATATTTTTTTTTCGAAATTGGTAAAGTAGGTGAAAATTTGGGTTTTGACCCCCCCCCCCCCCCCCCCCCCCCCAGTGGAAATGCGCTTATGAAAATCCAATTCAATTGATATTCAATTGATATAAGCCACGTGTGAAATGATTGATATTTAATGTGTATTTGAATGGATAGGTGAGTAAAGCGAATAAAAGACTATCAGAATATTATTTTACATTAAATTTTTTTTTCAATCCCGTTTCCATGAATTCCACAGTAAAGTGGACATCAATGTCCGAACATGAAACACAGTATTTCTTAAATTTTATTATCTCAGGTCCTTGGTAGTAGTCTAAATAAACCTTTGTAAAACTAATTCAGTGCAATTTCTCAACCATCTATAAATAATTAATTGCAATTTGTTTGACCGATCAAAAATAAAAAATAAACGGTTCAATTTCTTCCGATTTGAACAAACTTTATAAGGCCAGTTAACCCATGTCATCTAAACAGATTCATTTTTGTTATGAGCTTATCCCCAAGACCAATCTATACTTAATAAAACCGTACTCTCAAATTTAAAATTATTCACTTCCAAAATCAGTAAATGTTTGCTCTAACCAGAACATAATCAGCCTTTACGAATTATATAATTCCATACTGGAAACTTGATATTATTTCAATACCTAATAAACAAGTGAGTTTAGGATGTGGCACTGCAGGATTCTCCCAAATGGAGTTAAGTTCTATGATTCTACAACACTATCTCAGCTTATAGACATGAACTAAAGTATGAAAATCCGTGATGGAATTACACTTTATCTGTTACAGAATAACGTTATGGAATTACTTGATCTTGAATCCTATTGGACGAAGTGTTTTGTTGCTATTTATAGCAGCTTACATGCATGCTGCCTGGGCTATTCCTCAGCCAGTTTGTGTGTATGTTATTCAATTTGTTATATGTCTGAAACGAATTGCCGAATTTTTTGTCTGCTCTACTTTGATCTAATATAATCGCTCTCTATATCGTGTTTATATTATTTGTATTTGATAGGTACAGTACCACTGAAAAGCCGAAATTTACTTTTACAACAATTATTGCTTTAACTGTACCTTATTTAATAGCGGAATTAATCTATATTTAATTACAGTAGGATGGGAAAACTGAAATCAAATGCAGAGAGACAGAAAGAATATATTCAACGTCGGAAGGTATTGGATAAAGATGAGTTTCTTCGGCTAGATAGAGAGAGGAAGAGCAAAAAACGCCAAGAATTATCAATGGATAAAGTTTGAATAAACTTCGAGTCGAGACTAGATTACGAGTTCAAAAATTCAGGAAACTAAAATCTGTCAAACTCTCTCAAACTGCCACTTCTAATGCCACCACAAGTATGTCGCCTTCAAGTCGGTATACTACGATTCAATCACTATGTAAAGCCGTTCAGCGTGCGAAACGGTCGATGCCTAACAGTCCACGCAAGAAGTCTTGAGTCATAAGGAAACTCGCCATGTCCGAGGGAATCGCTATCATAAAGCCAGGAAAAGCGACAACTATTAACCGTGGGATTGATCAAGATACAATTAACACCATTGTCGAATATTATTCGAATGATGAGATTTCACGTATTTCGCCAGGGAAAGCTGATGTGGTTACAGTTATAGTGGAAGGTCAAAAACTGAAAAAAACAAAATCGGCATTTGATAATGACATTGACTGAAGCGTTTGCCATCTTTAAAGATACCAAACCTGATATCAGTGTTGGTTTTTCGAAATTTAGCTCATTACGTCACGCCCATGTGTTATTATCATCTCAACGAAATGTTTGCACGTGTGTGTACCACCAAAATATAATTCTAATATTGATTGCTCTCCACCGCGAGTTGCCCGAAGTCTTTCCAGTATACGGCCCAGAATTTATACAAAGCTGTGTTTGCGATTGCACTAACAAGCTATGCATGTCATCTGTTTGTGACTTATGTAAAGATAAGTTTGATGCAAAGTATGTAAGTGATCTTGATAGTTCTACTTTGGCAAAAAAAATTTCTTGGTGGAAGTGGACAAAACTTGAGAAAGAAAATACAGCTAAACCACAGACAGTGAAGGTTCAAGAAGAGGATTCTGTTAGTCAGGCACTCCACTATTTAGAGTCAATGTTGCCAAAATTTTTGTGGCATCAATTTATAAAGGTGATATCTCAGAACACACCCAATGTTGGATTATTAAGATAGATTTCGTGGAGAACTACACCTGTTTATTCCAGGACGAGGTTCAGTCTGCACATTGGCAGCAATCTCAGGTATCCATAATGACTTCGGTGCTCTGGGTTAATGGCAAGATTGTGAACACAATAATTATATCAGACTCACTACTCACGACAAGATGGCTGTTTGTTCTGGTTTGGTTCGAATTATTGATAACAACAAACTAGATAGCTAAGGTAATATATGGAGTGACGGCCCATCTTCCCAGTTTAAAAATAGGTTTGTATTTGTATTCGTGGCATCCTGTCTACCAAACCTATTTCTGGAGATTCAATTCACATGGGATTTCTTTGCACG
The DNA here is from genome assembly GCA_032718475.1 of Nemertoderma westbladi. Classification (NCBI taxonomy): domain Eukaryota; kingdom Metazoa; phylum Xenacoelomorpha; order Nemertodermatida; family Nemertodermatidae; genus Nemertoderma; species Nemertoderma westbladi. Next base: position 23,804 of record JAUCBJ010004677.1, read on the forward strand.
TCCCATGGGAAGGGGCCTTGCGATCATATCGGTGGTCTTGCTAAGCGACAAGTTCAGCGTGTAGTAAATAGTCGGAGGATGATAGTTAATGACGCACGGATGTTTGCAGAGGCTCTTTCAAGTGTAAACGATAATATTTCTATTATATTATTGACTGAAGACGAAATCAGGGACTGGGTAACAAAGAATGTTGCAGAGTTATGGGAAAATGTTTCGGGAGTTGAAGGAACCATGAATATTCATCATATGGAACCCAAACCACCAAATTGTTTGTTAACGCGTTTCACTGCAACCACCCCATCATCCACAATACATTATTTCTCGACGGATTCGCTTCCCACTAAAGAAATCGCAATAATTTTTATTGTCCGTTTAAATCCTTTTTTTGTCCTTTTTTTTTTATTTTTAATGTCCTCCAAAAGTCTAATGTTAGGTTCCATGCTACCGGTTTCTCTACTGCTGTTCTCTCAGGCTATTAGTACCGGTATTAGTATATATATAGCACTATTTTGCTGTATTGTATGTACAGATGTAGGTATAAAGCAGGTATTTCTGTATTTTAGTACCGGTACCGGCACCGGTACTGCTATAGGCCTACTGTGTAGCCTACCATTTAAATACGGTAATGGTAGGCCTACCGGTTGTGCTAATAAATTTTAAATAATTGATAGGCCAAACTGGATTGCAGGATTGTGGAAAATGTGGATATACCTTTCACATAATTTAGGCCTATTACTGTATTAGTTTTATAATCAATAATGGATCATGACTACACTGTCTGAGTAGTGTTACGGATAACCTGCTCCTTTCCCTGATTTGGTAAAGTGACTGTTTATTGTTTTGGTTAGAAAATCCGGCCTTAACCTGCTCCTTTCCCTCAATTAGTTAAGTGATCGTTTATTGTTTTGGTTAGAAAATCCCGCCTCTGTAACCTGCTCCTTTCCCTCATTTGGTAATGTTATCGTTTATTGTTTTGGTTAGAAAATCCCGCCTCTGTAACGTGCTCCTTTCTCTCAATTGGTAATGTTATCGTTTATTGTTTTGGTTAGAAAATCCCGTCTCTGTAACCTGCTCCTTTCCCTCAATTATTTAAATGATCGTTTATTGTTTTGGTTAGAAAATCCCTCCTCTGTAACCTGCCCCTTTCCCTCAATTAGTTAAATGATCGTTTATTGTTTTGGTTAGAAAATCCCGCCTCTGTAACCTGCTCCTTTCCCTGAATTGGTAAAGTGACCGTTTATTGTTTTGGTTAGAAAGGCCCGCCTCTGTAACCTGCCCCTTTCCCTCAATTAGTTAAATGATCGTTTATTGTTTTGGTTAGAAAATCCCGCCTCTGTAACCTGTCCCTTTCCCTCAATTAGTTAAATGATCGTTTATTGTTTTGGTTAGAAAATCCCGCCTCTGTAACCTGCTCCTTTCCCTCAATAAGTTAAGTGATCGTTTATTGTTTTGGTTAGAAAATCCCGCCTCTGTAACCTGCTCCTTTCCCTCAATTAGTTAAGTGATCGTTTATTGTTTTGGTTAGAAAATCCCGTCTCTGTAACCTGCTCCTTTCCCTGATTTGGTAAAGTGACTGTTTATTCTGTTATTGTTTTGGTTAGAAAACTCGGCCTTAACCTGCTCCTTTCCATCAATTGGCAATTGTTTTTGGCTATAAAATGAGTGTTTTGCTACGTCATGTGGTAATCGATTATCGACAACAACCACAAACTATTAAATATAGAGTCTTTTTACCACAGGCGCATATGGAAATCTATCTCATAGTCTATAAATCATGGAATCATGGAATGTTTTGGCACAGGCATAGTGAAATCAACTGCCTGACAGTCCAGAAATCAGCAGTCTGACAGTTTGAAGAAATACATACATAAAAAGTCATTAAAAGGACAATAAAAGTCATTAAAAGGACAATAAAAGTCATTAAAAGTACAACAAAAGTCATTATGCATAATTCGTAAAAAAAAGGACAAAAAAAGTCAAATAAAAGGACATAAAAATCACTGCCTAAAGAAATTATAAATACAGCCATTGCTGGTATCGACGATTATGTTGTATTGATTGTCAATGGTGAATATCTGCCAGGGCAAATTATGGACATAAATACTACCCTCGCCCACGTGTCTGGCACTGATCCTGATGCATTGCCGATGCCAATGTATGAACTAACCATTATGGAGAAGAGTATTGGATATGCATGGAAGTGGCCTACTAATCAACGCATTGTTAAATTGCCATCATTATACAGGAAGATTTGCGAACCCAAGATGATAAATAAACGGGGATTATTTCGCGTTCTTGAACTCGATACTCTGTATGGGTTTAATTAATTTCTAATTTCTGATTTAATAATACTTGTTATATTTCTATTGGGTTCTCTAATATACTTTGTATCGGCATCAATTACGCAATTTATTACTATCTTTTAACTATCTTCTAGCATATTTTGTTAACGTAATTCCATAACAATTTCGAAATGTAATTCCATAACAATCTCACGGTAATTCCATAACGACTTATAATTGATATTAATTAAATAAATTGGAGATGAGCTGTTGCAACTGTAATTAAAGGTGTAATATTATGGGTTTGTTCAGAAGTGGAAAAAATCCCCGTTCAACCCCCGGTGACGCGCTCTCATTTTTTCCACTTCTGAACAAACCCATAATATTACACCTATAATTGATATAATATTCATCTCAGTTGATTACAACTTTATCTACACAATTATTTCCAAACTACAACTAGTTTCGCCCCATCGTAAAAAGAAGTGAATATTCTAGGCATTATTATTTCGCAGGGAAATAACTTAGAAAAGTATTAAAAAAATTCATTTCTTTTTTAATTCAACACTCACTATTTAGTGAATAACTTTCACATAACAAACCCAATGAAAACAATTTCAATAAAAGTTTAAAGAACAGTTATGGATGAGTGCGACGTGTCATTTCAATAACTGGTTTTATTTCGCAAATATTAGATTAACAAAAAAAAACAATTTTGAAACTGATTCCGATTGTAATTCCATAACGGTGGAATTCATGTTTCCATGGTGATGGGTATTACGATAATTACATTTCGACAGTTTTGGTTATTGTCACATATTGACCCTCATAACTGTCATTCACAATTAACTATTTATAAAATAAAATGTTGGCAATTTTAACATACTATTTTGACTGACAAACCGAATAAAAATGGTGGTTTATAGATTTGGTAGACATTTATTCAGATTGATTGAATTACAGGCGCGCTAAGTTTGAACTTTGCACCCGACCTTGGCAACTACAAGATAAAAATTCCAGAAAGACTTTTTATTACATTTCTATGAACCCTAGTCATCATATCCACCTAACAAAAGTAGCATAAAAGAAATTTATAAGGAAATATTATGAAAAAAGTGCCATAAATAGGGAAAAGATCCGCCCACGCAAATTTCAGCAATCCGCTCGCTGCATGACTTGTTATTTAGTTAGTACACTGTATCAGAATAACGACACTATATTCCTGGACATGGTGTATTCCTATTGTCTGACTTGTACAAAACATACATTTTTACAACTTTCCCCATACTATCATTCATTATCTGTTTTGCCTTTGTATCTTTGTATGTTTTGACTTAGTAATTATTTATGATGACACTGCACAATTACACTTCAGATACCATTTAATTCGGTGCATCGTAAATTCTACCATAAATGGTTGGCAATTGAATGAAAACAATTTCACAATTAGTAGTGTAGTAGTAGTTGTAATGAGCTATTTACGAATGGCTCCACCTTCAATTAATAAAAAATGCAATACTAAACTAAAAGCCCCAAGACGCCGTTCAAACATGCATAAATTATCATCAAAATTGTGCCGCAACAATCCCATATAACCAACCAATGTTAATCGAACTTCTTACTACAAACAAAGCCAACAAATCGCTCAAGCACTTCCTTAGATTGAATAAAAATCGCGGTAAATAAATCGCGTGATTGCTTGACATAATGCAAGGACTCAGGAAAGCTGTATAAGCCCTACACTATACAACATTACAACATATTATATAAATAAGTAGGCCGACTTTTTAAACATGCCTATATAGTTACAGTATAGTGAAATCATGGGAAATATACGAGTTGCTCCACGCGTATCAAACTTGTATTTTTCGATGTTGTGTGCAAAATTTGGTGCCAGCACGAAATTTTGAAAATCCTTTTAATCGTTCAATTGCTTCTGACAACTTATTTCTCGCGTTTTTGAGGTTTATGGCGGTTCTGAAATTAATGGAATAAAATCAAAAACTTTAGTAAATATTTTTCAACGGTAGCTAGTGTATATTTAATAGCTAGTATTTTTGAAAATAAGAAAAATAAAAAAAGTAATATTGTTTTTGAGTGTTTTTTTTTTATATTGGTGAATGTTCTAGACCTTTGTAGATATTTTTTTATGGTTGCTAGTGTTTTTTTACTCGCTAGTATTTTTGGAAAATGTTAACAGAATAAAAAAAATTAATATACACTGTAAACTGTTATAATATCATCAATATTTTTGGTCATTAATATATTATGCAACAGTTAAACCTGAAATATCAATGTTTTCACATTTTTTATATAATTTCAAAAAATAATTGCTCGTAAAAAAAACACTAGCTACCATAAATAAACATATCTACTAATGTTCTAGAACACTTACCAATAACAAAAATAGCAAAAATTTCCGTATCTTTTGAATTTCAAAAATGGTCACACAAGCTATACCAGAGCCGCAAAAGGGTCCCAAAATAAGATTTTTCGGGACTCTTACACTTTACCGTGCCATTATAGCCATATTTAGATATAATAAAATGATCTTAAAATATTTGTTCTATAACAAAAAATATTTGTTCTAGAACAAAATTTGTATATTAAATGTATAGATAATATGTTCTATAACATTAAAAAAAAAAAAAAAACTAGCTAGTATAAAAAATTTATACAAAGATAACATACAATAAAAAATTAACAAATTAGCTAGTGCTGTAAATTTTTTGTTCTAGAACAAAAAATATTTGTTCTAGATAACATACATACAATATTGCTATGTATACAATATGTATATGTATACAATATTGCTATGACTTCAAAAACACTAGCTATCACAAGCATCCGCATAAAGAAACAGAACATAAATCAATACTACTACTACTAGGATCGGCATGCTGCATTGCAGCTGCATTTTTAAGAATGCTGTGCCGGCTTGTCAACAAAATTGCACCGCCACAACTCCCTATCACCCATGACATTTGCTAGATCATCCGCATCTTTAAGGCCAGTGTCCTTTAAGATGCGTCTCAAGAAAGTCATGGGCTGTCCACCATGCTTATTTACTCCATGAGGCTGCCAAAGTACAAGATTATGCATTGGCTGGTCCTCACGGCGAAAGCAATGTCCTGCAAAGCGGAGGCGATTTTGTTCTAGTGTCAAGCTTGGGGGAACCAATGAGACACCTCCAATGTTATATAGTGTCTGGTTGGAGATGTGTGCATTGTACTTGACACAATGTACCCGGCGTAGCATTCTTGTGAATGTGCCATCCAGAGATTTGGTGTCCTCAGCAGTTAGAGCCCAGCATGGACTCCCGTAGAGGAGTACTGGAACTACTGCTGCTCTAAATAATCGGACCTTAAGTTTCCGATTAATTCTAGGTGACTTCCAAATCCTGGAAAGCCTATTCAAGGCTGCCCATGCCTTTCCCTTACGTATTCGAAGGTCCTCACCTGACTTCCGGATCCATGATCCCAGGTAACAGAAGTCGTCCACATGCTCAAGCATACCATCTTTGAGCTTATGCTCATCCGATCAGAGACTTGCTGAGGACTTTCAAAGTTAACTGTCAGAATTTTGGTCTTTCTGGAGTTACTAAAAAGACCAACACTAGAAGCAGCATGTTCTAATGAGCTGAGGAGCCGCTGGGCTCCCTCTAATGATTCTGAGAGTACTCCTAAGTCATCAGCAAAGTCTAGATCAGTTAGGTACTTGGCAGGATTTCCTCGACTTCTGGAGCCAGTATGTGGAGTTATCATCACCCCATCATCATTATGATGATCTAAGGACATGCGTAGAACATAGTCAACCACTATAATGAACAAGAATGGTGCAAGTGTGTCTCCTTGGAGGACGCCCCATAACACTTCAAATGGTTCTGTGTCACCGTCAACAGTAGACACAAATGTTGTCGAACCATCGTATACTGATCTGATTGCTGCAATAATTTCATCAGGAATCCCATATAATGAAAGTATGCTGAACATACGTGAGCGAGAGACTGAATCAAAGGCCTTGAAGAAGTCAACAAAGATAACAGCCAGATGCCTGTCTTTCTTTTTTGATAACTCTTCAATTATCCTTCTAAGTGCCAAAATGGGCTCCATGGTCCCACGACCTTTACGGAACCCATTCTGATTTCCACGTAGCAGTCTCTCAATGGGATCCCTGATGCGATTTAATAGAATTCTATTGTATAGTTTTGCAGCAATCGAGATCAATGAGATTCCCCGAAAAGAACCATAGAGTGTTAGGTTGCCCTTCTTGGGAACTGGCACCAACTTATTTGTTTTCATTTCTTGTGGGACTCTTGTTGTACGGTACATGTCTACTATGATGGGATAGATGAGCTTTAAACACTCAGGTATTTTAAAGACCTCAGGGGGAACACCATCTACTCCACTGGCACGATTGGTCTTAATGCTCTTTGCAGCAGCCTTCACTTCTGCAAAGGAGATATCGCCAATGGGAATATCTGGGAGTACAGACTCAGACACTTTTACTTCTATAAAGTTATCAGGCAATACCCTGTCATTATTGAGGAGCTTTTCAAAGTGGGCTTTCCAACCATTGAGGCGATCGGCTGGTGATTCAGCCTTAACCTTGGTGGTTGGTTGGCTTTTCCGCCCAGTAAGCAGATTGATCGATTTCCATGCCTGGGATGATTGCCTGCTGTCGTCAGCATCATTGATGGCATCAACCTGTTGGTTTATTAGCTCCTGTAGATTAACAGAGTACTGCCTGTTCAGGGACCTAGATGCAGCTTTAACTGCATTCTTGGCCGCTGTAGTCTGTTTGAGTCGGGACTCTTTCTGCGCCTTATGAAGGTCATTTCGGCACTTCTGAATTTTGTTGTCAGTCCAGGGGGCCCTTTTCCTGTTTCGAGGGTATACAGGAACTGTTTCTGCAGCTGCTAACTTAACTGCTTCTGTAAAGGCAGTATAGCCCTCACAGTGATCTGCCGCCTCAGAGGCAAGAGCCTCATACCTGTTGCTCAGCTGTAGTGTGAAGCTGGATCTCACACTTGGCTGTTGCAACAGAGTGGACCAGTCATGCCGTGGCAAGGCAGATTTCGTTGTTCTGCTAGCACGCAGACTAAGTCTTACCTTGGCCACAATAAGGCGGTGATCACTGGAGAAGGGTCGAAGTGTAAATGCATTACAGTCTTGTATAGAGCTCCTGTATTTCCTACGAAACAGAATATGGTCTATCTGGGACTTGTGACCACTGGGTCCACTATGAGTCCATAGCTTTCCAGTTCGCTTCTTGAACTGGGTTCCAGCCGAAAACAATCCATTTCCAGAGATAAAATCCTGAAGATGGACAGAATTTCGGTTAACACTATTGCTATAGACCCAGGGCGATGTAGGTGATTGATGCAGACTTGCATTAAAGTCTCCCAGGAATGTTAAGAATGCATGCTGATCCACTCCATCAGTTGCTGCTTGTAGATTGTGGTAGAAATTGTCCACCTCCTCTACAGGGGCAACACTAGTTGGAGAGTAGCACACAATCAGAACCACCTTAGGAAACTTCTTAGCCAGTCTTCCAGAACATGAGAAGTGGCAACGGATGATGCGGTTAGAGATTTGGTCTATTTTGTCCAATGCTGCATGTGCAGTTGGATTCATCAATAGACCAATTCCACCATTGCCACTATCATCTGCTGACGCGAGGGCGAGTCGCCAACCGCCCCCCATGTCCTTAATCAGAACCTCATCAGTCTGTCCAGTCTGCATTCGGTGCTCTTGAACACCCACTGCGCTAAGAGAAAGCTTATCTGCCAAGGCAGTCAGCTCACCTTGTCGCATTGGGGACCCGAGTGTTAGGGTGTTTACTGAGGCTAGTCTAGTGACTTGCCTCAGATTCACCAATGGCTTTGTTGGTCGGGGTGGAACATGAGAGTAGCCTCCAACTCCAGAATCCCTCTCCCCATCACAATCTGGCCTCCCTGGTGACCCAGGGTTTGGGCCAGAAAGGTCATCAGGAAAGGGACTCAAAGAATTGTTGGCTGCTCTCTCTCCAGTAGGGGGTGAGACAGGCAGCCGGTCAGGAGTTAACTGACGCCTGTGAGGCCGATTGTGTCCGGTAATTCCACTGGCCTCTAGTGGCCGGACCTCCGCATTGCTAATGTAATCCATAGTGGGGGTTGGGGGGTGCTTTTTTGCCGAGTCAGCTCTCGGGGCAAATACCACACCCTGGTTTGCCATTCCACAGGGTGGGTGTCGCAATGGAGTCAGATATGAGGCCCATCACCCATATCTACTCTGGCGTACATGACCCACCATTGGCTGTTGCAGCTCATCCGCTGGGTCATGCCCTGTACCCTTGCTGCCAGGTGCAGGTCGCAGTGAAGTGCCCTCAGAGTGGACATGAGAACACTCTACTCCTAACCAGCCATTGGTAGATCACCATCTGCCTGGTCAGGCCATATACCCCTGCAGCCAAGTATATGGGTCCTTAATCCAGGACCAAGGGCGTCCTTATCCCAGAACGAAGGGGGTCCTAGTTACAGGACCAGATTTGCCCTAGTAAGAGGGTCTATGCAGCTACAGGTGGCACCTCCTTTATGCTGCATGGAGGTGGCAAGTTTTCTTGATCAATGACCTAGAATACCTGACCTGACCTGAGGACTGATTGACATAAATCAATAGTCAAAAACAGTTATAAAACTTAGTTAGTTATATTAGTAGTGTTATAACAGCATTGAAAGATTGACCATTAAAATTATAGTAGAATCAAGGTTAATTAATAACTGTTGAGAGTAGGCAAACTGGATTGGATTAGCGAATTTTATGCTCAATGTCTGAGGGATCGCTGCGGTGTTGCCAATGTGGCATCACCAGCAATGGTTGCTGTGAAAGACGTCGTTGCGGATGCTTTCGAGCCGAACGTTCGTGTGTCAGCTGTTGTCAGCTCAATATCGGCCGCTGCAGGAACCAGTACACTGGAGTCTGCTGCAGTCTCTCTGGAGTCAATCCGCCCACCAGACCATCTGAAGTCGATCCGCCCTCCAGTCCCTCTGGAGTCGATCCGCACTCCAGTCGCTCTGGAGTCGATCTGCCCCCCAGTCCCTCTGGAGTCGATCCGCCCACCAGAACATCTGGTGTCGATCCGCCCACCAGACCATCTGAAGTCGATCCGCCCTCCAGTCCCTTTGGAGTCGATCCGCCCACCAGACCATCTGAAGTCGATCCGCACTCCGGTCCCTCTGGAGTTGATCCGCCCTCCAGGCCCTCTGGATTCTATCCGCCCTCCAGATCCTCTGAGCTCAACACAAAATCACGGCAAAGCATGATAACTGATTGGTTCGTGCGATCTAATGGAGGACCTACAAAAATAGAAGACCTAATTGAAAATGATGAATCAAAAGATTTATGGATTAAAAGGCCACTAACAATTGTCAAGGACGATAAATCGATGGCCGCGATAGAAAACACACACATGCCTGAAATTATCATTTTTCCTGATAAAAAACCTGGATATGACAAAGAAGCAATCGCTAAAGCAGCTATGGCAACTCCAGTTGAGCGTGGTTTGGTGTTGTTGCGACCATCGGATATTGACTGGAATTACTTAAATGATGATCAAGAGCTATCTACCGTAATCATTGACTCTTACTTATCAATGTTGCAGAAGTTAAATTCTTCTGACATTGGGTGTATTGATTCAACTTTATGTAGCATAAAATTACGTCAAAGGAACTATGATATAGCCAGTGCAATACGTTATATAACATCATGCTGCTCTATACAATCCTCTCGTCTATTACTATTCCCAGATTGCGATGGGGGACATTTTGTTCTCCATGTGGCAGATGTACTAAAGAGAACAGTCTACACTCTTTGTAGTATATCAGTATCTAAGGAAACATCAATTACACAATCAGTATGCCATCTCCTTAACATAATTTGGGAGACAACTGGTCAACGGGGAAATAAGTGGACAACAAATCCAACATATAAACGTCCTTTTGTCGGCCAAAACTTAGGATCCAAAGACTGTGGGGTCTACTTATGCCTGTCTGTATGCCTATTTGTACTCAAACAATGTTTCTGAAGCTAATATACCATGTTTCGAAAGAGGTAGAAGACTAAGAAGGTGGCTTCGAAAGTCCATTGAAAATACTAAACTAGAACCATTAGAGGATTTCATACATGGGTTCTCATATACACTTACTAATGAAATGGAACATGCTAATGTAAGGGATAAGCAGGAATCAAACTACAAACCGGGGGATGGCATGAAGACTCCCATTAAATCAACTTCACCAAACATTTCGTCAGTGACATGCAAGGGAACCGCCTCTCTGCATGGGGACAAATTAATATATTTCTTGAAAGGAAAATCAGATCCTCATGAATTTGTCAAAGCACTTCGATCTACCAAATTGTTACAAAATCCGAAGGATGATCTAATTAACAATATAAAACAATTGGGGTTTGACGTTCTGTCTAAACTAAAGAAGCAATTATTCAAATCCATTCTAGAATCAATCATCGGTAATGACAAAGGTATACGGTGCTCATGCGTAAACAGAAAGTCAATAGATGAGCTGGCTGCTGATGTTGCAGAGTTTTCTATTGTTCTTGAACAGAAAGCGCTTACAACTGTGTTTAAAAAGCGAATTAACATCAGTAGTGCTGATGCATTTGGCTTATTTGAAATGGTTAACTTAGTTTCTACCCTTCAGGTAGAAATCAAATCATTGGCAATACAATGCAAATCTTATGCATCTAGGATTAAAGGACTAGAGGATGAAGTCAAGCTACTGAAAAAATCTGAGACTAATCCAAAATCTGATAACAAAAATAATGAAATAATTCAGAACAAAGGAAAATCTAAAAAGGAGTCTAAACAAAACCAGGTCAGACAAGAAGTACTGGAAACCACTGCACTAAATATTCTTAATGGTACGGATCACTCACGGTTAAATGTGGGTATCAGTACCCCTTCACAACAACACAAGTCTTTAAACAATGTCAAACACAAGTCATTAAACAATGTGAAACATAACTCTGTAAGCAATGAAAACCACAAAAAACATAGAATTGCGACTGCTTCTTTGGATAATACTAACAATGATGCCGCAGTTGGAATGCCAGATATTCCCGTAATGTCACCTGTTAACCTGCAAGAGGTATTACACGAAGGCAATGTTTGGCAACATGCTACTGGTAGCAAATGTGCCAAAGTAAGAGATCAACCAACTGAACCACCGACCACAACATCTAACTCATATGAAGCCTTGGATGAAGTGAAAACTGTGGAGAATCTGCTTAAGGAGAACACCAGGTTATTGCAAAAAATCTTGGAAGTGGGGACGGGGAATTCTCAACTACCAAGGATCACACATGATGCAAAAACCAAATCTGACGAGTTGGTTACTGTAACAATTGGTAACCTGCCAATAGACTGTTCCTCTATCTCGCTATCACAATTTTGCTTCAAACAAACTGGATACAGACCTATTAATGTTTGGGTAAATGGAAACAGAGGAAGAAGAAAAAGAGCTAAGGTAATTATAGAAGCCACCTATGAAAAGATATTCCTACAGCCTGGTTTGTGGCCCAAGGGGTCTGATATCATATCATCCTCAAAAACACCCGGATACTATAAAAATGGATTTAAAAAATATGGGCAGATACAACTAGAAGAACGACATAATTCTTATTCATTTAAATCTCTACCTTTGGATAATATTTCCAACAAAATCCATAGAACTGATTCAATCAACAACCATCGCCAATCGGGGCAATGCTCAACGTTTACTACACCATCTACTGCGGCTGAGGGCATGGGGAATAACCATGGTAAAGGTATCTCACAACCTCATGATGGAATCTACTCTAAATATTCAAGAAACTATGGAAATATGGATGCAAGGATGAGATATAGACAGAATGACAGATACCATCGATCTGATAACTATCAATACCAAAACATTGCTAGGGGATCGAATTATGACAACTTCTATCCACATAATTATGATACGAACTTCAAAAACTATGCCAAACAGCAATATCCAATCCATCATGATAGGAGACATCGCTTTTAAATTAATACAAGTGGCGCAACATACAGAAAAATCGCTACAGGTACACAAAAGCTTATTCACTACTAAAGATTATTTGTCTCAAAATACTATTCCAGTATCTAAATCAAAAGTACATAATGACCAGGATGAAAAAGGCAATGCAAATGCTAACCGAAACTCAAACCTTAAACTGATGACATTTAATTGTGATGGCTTCAGTAGAAACAAAACTTACATATATAATGTTATGGAAGAATGCAAACCAGACATAATTAGCATTCAAGAGCACTGGCTTGGTCCACAACAAGCTGATTTTTATTTCATGCGTTCTAAGATTCATTCTGAGTACTCATGCATCACATTTACAGTTTCAAATGAAATGCTGATACCGAAACCGCGTGTGAGAGGTGAGGGAGGAACAGCACTATTTGTAAGAAACTGCCTTATACCCTACTGCAAGCCATTAAACACTGGGTCAGATAGAATTTGTGGTATTCTGCTTCAATCACTATTTGAACAAGGTATTGCGATTATAAACGTGTACATGCCTGCAAATTGTAACCAGGCTGATGATGAAACAAAATATTCATAAGTAATTGAACAATTACTCATAATCCTGGATGACTGCACTAACAACAACTTAGCTCCTGTAATTACGGGGGACATAAATGGTTCCATAGGTGTTGGGAAGCTACATCCCCGGGGAGCTAAGAAATACTCAAAATTTGGTAAACTATTCAATGAGAAGATTATTGAACCAAATAATTTCATTGTGGCTGATTTAACATCAAAGGGTTCAGGATTGAACTTCACATACAGCTTGCATCGAAACTTCGATGATTCACTAATAACAAGCTCAATTGATCATATTATTATTCCAGATACTTGGTTCCCTTATCTAACATGTGCATCTGTTGTTAAACCAGTTGCAATGAACCTTTCTAGGCACACACCGGTGACTGCATCACTACAATTGGAGCAATCTAAACTTATAACAAACGGGTGCAAGAAAGTTAAATTAAAGAATACTCGCTGGAATTTCCATTCAGCATCAACAAGTCAAATTATTAATTACAAGGAGGAAATAAAATCCGGAATATTACAACTCAATGTTACAACAAACTTCCTTAATTTGGATCAACGAACTGAAGGTCTAGTGCAGATAATTGGAAGAGCTGCAAGGAATTACATTCCAATGTCTTTTGTTAAATACAGACCCCATAAGAACCCTGGATCGTTTCAGACTCATATCCAGAGCCTGGTTAATTCAAACAAAAACTCGAAGTCCTTTTGGAGGAAAATAAAACCTAAACGTGAACACATGTTTACTGATAATCAGTTATCACAAATACACAAGGATGTCTCAAAACAGTTTTCAAAGGAATCTGTAACCACATTAGAAGACCTGAAGTCTGAAGGACCATCTAAGATGCATCAAACGGAAACAGACATCAAATGCCACTCAAAAATGGAAAGTGAAGATGGTGCTATTGATCCCGCAGATATAGAGTATTTGATAAATAGTCTGAATCGTGGGAAAACAAACGATATTTACAATATAAATGCTGAGTGTATTGTTTATGCCAATTCACCAATTCTTTGTAGTTTTATTGCAGCCTTATTTAGCGATATTTTGAAGGCTGGAATCTGCCCAAAGGTATTCTCTCTCAGCACCATCACGCCAATTCCAAAAATAAAATCAAAGCGTACAACAATTACGGTTTCACCTGAGATATCTTTTCGCTATATTAGCATCACACGATAGCTAAACTCTGGGAGCTATCACTGCTAAAGGACTTATCTTTGTTGCCAACTAATAATCTCCAACTTGGCTACAAGCCTGGTTCTGGATCTGACATAGCACATCTAGTCGCTAATAGTGTTCTCAATAAGTTCACGAGGAAAAATTCACCTGTATACTTGATGAGTGTGGATCTCACGTCTGCTTTTGATAATGTCTGCCATGCCAAGTTATTTCAGAAGCTCAGAAAGACTGAGTTAAATCCCAATATTATCGATGCTTTAGATTCTTTCTACTCCCAATCCAAAGCATTTATAACAGCTGACGGTCATAGAATTAAAACTCCAATCCCTATTCAGAAAGGTGTACGTCAAGGGGGAATCCTATCTCCTCTTTTATTCAATTTCTACTTGAAAGACCTTATTGATGAGATGGACCAAAGCGGCTTGGGTGTTCATATAGGGCAACATTCATTTGCAGTAGTAAATTATGCTGATGACATAATATTAATTTCGAACATGAAAATAGACCTCATAAATCTGCTGAACATATCATCGAACTATTTTCAAGAACACGACTTGCAGCTAAATGTAACAAAGTGTCATTTTATTTCGCTAGATACCAAGGGGAAGGCCATATTAGACGACAATATAGCTTTCAATGGGGAGACAATTACATCAACGCTAGTATGCAAGTATATGGGATTGCCTATTCCTTGCGATCAAGCATCAATGTTTTCTTTTCTAAATGGGAAGATTTGGGGTAATGCAGCTCAAATGACGCAGAATGGGTTTTCAATTACCGATGTGTCCCCTTATAGTGGGGTCGCTTAAGGCTAAAATATAGCAAAATCGTTAATTGCCGGACAAAAGCATGAAAATGTGACTATATATGAAAAAAAATGTGTAGATTAATCTGAGCCTGTGTACCAAAATAATTGACTACTTCCCTAGCAACAGGGTGACTTTTTCATAGCAACCGGGTACTTTTGGTCGTATCTGTTATTAAAACTCGCCTTATAGAAAAATTACAATTATATAACTGGGTTGGTTTAAAAATATACGTCGTGTACATGTTTCCATAGCAACAAGGTGACCTATCCCTAGCAACCGCTGTATATTAATGTAATTATGATTGAAACTTGCGATAATCAACCTGTCTAGTAATAGAAGATAGTTAGTAGTGACATCGGTTCTGATACGTGTTTCCTTAGCAACAAGGTGACCTTTCCCTAGCAACTGCCTGAAATTCTGATTGAAACTTGGGATAATCAACCTGTATAGCAATATAAGATGGTAAGTAACGTTTAAACTTTTTGTAACTAGTAACTTTTTTTTCAATTTTTATGCGAATGTTTGATTTTACCCAAATAATTTTATAAACCAAATGTTTTATTTAATAAATATATAATTGCGACTTGTATTTTCCTATATAAATATAATAATTTACTGTTTATTTATTGATTTCAGTGATTAAGTACCGGTAGGCCTACGTAATTGTCGATTAAGTATTATTCCATTTTACATGTATTTGTAAAAGAATTAAAACAAACAATTCAACAGACTTGGCCACCCTTTGTGAGCCTTATGACATATCTAAAACCTTAATAAACCGGACCTAGCAAGCGAAATAGTAAAAATTGTTCGAAGTACTTTTTATAGATTGTTAGATATTATTAGCTTATTGTATATCAATGATTCGTATAATTAAAAGAAATGGAATTAGTATAATACTAAATAATTTTAACTTACAGTCTTTTGGCTGTGTATTTGATGTATAAACACATTATTCTCATAAAGCCAAAAGTGCAATATTTTTTAAACATAGATATCACCTTTTGTTACTATGGAAACGTGCATCAAAGCTCCTATGTAACTACTAACATCTTATATTGCTAGACATGTTGATTATCCCAAGTTTCAATCATAATTTCATTAAATATACAGTGGTTGCTAGGGAAAGGTCTCCTTGTTGCTATGGAAACATGTACAGACTTATATTATAAACTAACCCAGTTATATAATAGTAATTTTTGTTTATGGCGAGTTTCAATAACAGAAACGACCAATTTTACCCGGTTGCTATGAAAAAGTCACCCTGTTGCTAGGGAAGTAGTCAATTTTTTTGGTACACAGGCTCAGATTAATCTACACATTTTTTTACATATATAGTGACATTTTCATGCTTTTGTCCGGCAATTAACGATTTTCACCTTAAGCGACCCCACTATTAAAAATAACCAAACTGATATGGAATGTGATTTGTATCCCAAGTATTATCTATGGAGCAGCAAGTCTATCTTCTAATAACATTGATGTTATTGCGAAACAGATAAGAAAGGCTATGCGCTCGATTCTACATTTAGACAACAAGATATCAAACTATATGTTATATAAGTTGTTTGACTTGAATATAGAGGTGCTACTAAGGCTACAACAATTCAATTTCATCCATCGGATATTCAATACCGGAAATTCTAAGATAACATGGCTCTTCATGAATATCCTCTGTGATCATTGTATTGGGTCTACCATAGATATGTTCTCTTCTTATAAAATTTCGTAATGGGAATACGAGTTACCTAACTTATTGTCCCTAGCTGTGTCAAGTTATTCTACCAAACACTGTGGCAAAAAAGTTAAGAAAACATGTAATGATCTTATGTCTCACAAAGAGGAGTTTTTATCTATTTATTGTATTGATATTTTAAATAAATATAACTTAAACACTTTTGCACGACTATCAGTACTAAAAGAAATGTTAATGTAAATTTTAATTTATAATGCCAATTTTGAATGGATATTATTATAGCACCGGGGCCATCCCGGATTTTAATATATATATATATATATTGCAATGTTCTAGAGTTAATATACGGAAATAATAACCTGAAGCGACTAAAACTGAATAATCACTGATGCCGTTCCAGAAGCAAATTAACCTGTATAATTACCGAGGCCGCAGGCCGAGGTTATTATATTAGGTTAATTTGCTGAAGGATAAGGCAGAAATGATTATTACAGTTTTATTCGCTGAACCTGACTTCCGGATCCATGATCCCAGGTAACAGAAGTCATCCACATGCTCAAGCATACCATCTTTTGAGCTTATGCTCATCCGATCAGAGACTTGCTGAGGACTTTCAAAGTTAACTGTCAAAATTTTGGTCTTACAGATTACAGATACAGATTTAATCGCTAAAGGTTTTTATTTCACTTTATTGTTAATTTTCGCATATTGCTACGGAAACTAGGTAAAATTATAATCGTATAATTTTAAAAAAATGTTCTATAAATGTTGTTTTTTCCTAAAATTATACTCTTTTCTTAGTAATTGCTCTGATACGGGATTCTAGAAAATATATGTTGCAGTATATTCATATAATTTTATGTATTATCCTATGGTACAGCAATATACCAAACTTGCTACGGTTTCTTTCAATAATGTACTGTAGCTACATATTTCACATTATGCAAAATGACCAATTGGCACTTTAAATTCTATTCGTATTCGTAAGAATTATAACTCTTATTACAAACTGACCTCACCAAAAGCCATGCGAGCATCATTAAATTTGATAGAAACGGCATAAAAAAACCTTAAGATCTTTGCGTTGTTTGCCATCTTATTAATCTCATTAAATTGTACTGGGGGGGCGGGGGGGGGGGGTGCCTTTGTATAGCTGTTTTGACCAGTGATTTATGTTCTGGAACATATTTTGGACTCATTACATGATAAATTTTTGTGGTAGCTAGTGTTTTCAATGCTAGTTAGTGTATTCATCAAAATGGTACAGTAGCTAGTGTTTTTAAAAATACCAACAAATCGTATTATTATTATGAATATCCATAGTAAATTTGGTTTATCTTTATTTATTTATCAGTGAAAAGAGCCTAGTATTGAAGAAAATAAAATAACATTATTTCTGAAACAATTAATTAAATTGTGTTTACAGGTTGCAATTTTTCAACATCAATACAAAAAACAAAATATACACTACACTTATCAGTTTATTATAATATTCATAAGAATAAAATAGGTTTATTATATTTATTATACATTTTTATAAAATGTTCAAATAGGCGTGGTGGGGAAGGGGACTTTCCATGAAATCAAAATTCTTCCCTCTCCAGGGGAAATCGTAACAGCTGATGACATCCAAAAATAACATTGTAACATGTAACATTGTAACATTGTAACTTTAGTTTATTGTTTTGGTTAGAATAACATGTATCTGTAACCTGCACCTTTCCCTTAACCCTATTAGTACCGGGCTATAAAATGCTGTACAAATACCGGGGGGGGGGGGTCATATTGACCCCTCCCTCTAAAATCTACAAATATTAACGAAAACGTCTGATTTTTTGTTTGTACGTAGGTATCACTAGTCTGGATCCGACCGAAAAAAAAAATTTTCGAAAAATGTACTGGGGAGGTAATATTGCAGCACCAAAATTACAAGTAGTGCACAATTTTCACAAAATTTGAAAGTTACATTTTTCGGCTAATTGTTTTTCAATACAGGTTTTCTGGAGCGCAAAATACATTGGAAAATATTTAAAAATGATAAGATTACCATAAATGGCTGTTTAGTCCTCTATGCGTAGGAAAAAAATGAAAAAAACAAGTAACCAGCACTTTTCAGTTAGAACACAAAATTTTCAATTCACTTATACGATGCTATAAATGCACATTTTCAGGTTTTCTTGGGCGCTGATTCTAATGGAATACATTTCAAATATGCCAGATCATTGCTACTTGTATTATTCGGCGTAATTTGGCAAATTTTGGTGCTAGCACTAAATTTCGTACCCATAACCAAAAAGTACAAGTTTGCGATGTCCAGTGCTGTTTTTATTGATTCCATCGGATTCAGGACTCTCAAAAACCCGTATAACGCAAGAAACAAGATGATACTATCTACTGATCAATTTACTCATTTTCCAAAATTTGGTGCTGGCACAACAATTTTCACCCACCGGCGAAAAATACAAGTTTGAAAACTCTTATGAAATTTTTACTAATTCCATTGAATTCAGAACCCTAACAAACCCGTATAACGCAAGAAACAAGATGACACAATCAATTGATATATATGATGGTTTTCAAAATTTGGTGCTAGCACCACATTTTGCACCCACTTCCGAAAAATACAAGTTTGAGATGTCTAGTTCGATAATTATATATTCCATTGAATTCAGAACAGCCATAAACCTCTAAAATGCAAGAAATAAATTGTCACAAGCAATTTATATATTGAATGGATTTTCAAAATTTCGTGCTAGCACCAAAATTTGCACACAGCACCGAAAAATACAAGTTTGATACGCTTGGTGCAACTCGTATATATTTCATCGAAACCAGAACCCCAAAAAACCCAATTGCGTAAAAAAAAAGTTTCAAACAATCAATTTACAAAATTGACATATTTCAAAATTTGGTGCTGGCACCAAAATTTGGCACCCGCGAAAAGAACAAGTTTGAAATTTCTAAAATAATTTATATGAATTCTGTTCGCGCTTTCAGACCTTTGGCAGTTTAACCCACCAAATTAAGATGTCTTCTAGATATTAAATCTGTTTTTTAGTCTATGACAAGTATTTGATTCACTACACTAGTCGAAACCAATCCGTGCGCGACCATTCACCCGCTGGATATTCCCGGGAGATTGGGTTCGACGGTTTAATTTTATTGCTATGTAAGCCTAATGTATTATTCGACTGACAGTACTATATAATCTCTGACAATATTATTCACCTTCGGTAATATTAACAGTTCCTTTAGGACGTGGCGCTTTATCTATATAAACAGAGTTATGACTTAAACTACTCACAACGATATGGCTTAATTATAATTCACATATATGGCGCATTCTTTAGGAATTGCTTCTTTAACAGACTCACTCATACACAATGCTGCACAATACTGCACACTAATCTGCCAATCTTCACTGATTTTAGTCACATATAAAAGGAACACAGGCTGAATCATGTAGGGGCTATCAAATAACATTAGATTCACTTCAAACCAATTTAACACAAGTCACAATCGTTATTGGTAACCTTTCTCTCTTACCTTCGGTATATCAAGAATATTGGGTTGCGGGGTTATTTATCGTTATTCCAAATATAATAATTCATCAACCATATTATGAAGAACTGACAGTAAATAGCAGTATAAAACAACAACTGAACAGTTAGGTAGATCGGTACGTCAGTACCGGTATGTCAGTTAAAGGATATATGCCCTTTATAATTAAACCTACCAGTGTACGACTAAAAAACAGTACAGCACAAAATACTTCCAAGCCGTTCTTTCTTTGGCTCAAGACTGAATGTCAACACTGCACATAGGCATTGCGTCATTTCTCGGAAATTTTCTGTACAAGGAGCCACAAAAACGCTCTCATTGGCTGACTGAACTGAGAGACGCCGTAGAACAAAGGAAATCAACACGTATGAATGTCAGCTGTTAACCGTAGTCATAGTAACTACTGTTCAAGAGTAGCTATCACCCCTTTGCGTCACGAATTGCCATAGAATCATAAAATATGCCTTTCACAGTACACATACGGAGGAAATAGGTCTTA
>JAUCBJ010004679.1:0-55573 GCA_032718475.1 Nemertoderma westbladi
ATTATCATCAACGTATAAAAATTTGAACGGCCCAGTGCTTACAATGATATTCCCATAGTATTCACTGGGAAGAGTTATTCATCTGGTGGGGTAATACATTATACAAACTTACAGTTGATGTTTGATTACTGTCTGGGATAGAGTTATCATCAACGTATAAAAATTTGAACGGCCCAGTGCTTACAATGATATTCCCATAGTATTCACTGGGAAGAGTTATTCATCTGGTGGGGTAATACATTATACAAACTTACAGTTGATGTTTGATTACTGTCTGGGATAGAGTGAGATAGTAACAAATTTGGCAAGTAATATACTTCTCTGCAGTTTGGGCTATCCATTCAATAAATAGTATTAGCTTACTAGGCCCACATGAGTACCAGGAGCTGGTGTTTCTATCGTTGAGTTGATGGCAATTTTCGTGTTTTCATTTTCGCTCACTAAGGGTACTGGTTTGAGGGGCAGGTTCGTTTAATGCCAGCTTGCTGGCTTTCTAGTATTTTTAAATGTTTTTCCTAAAAAATGGTTGTAGTTATATGAATTAATATAAATATAAAATATTAATAACGTTATTGTATTAATATAATAACACTGTGTAAACCATTTACCTAGCATTTACCTGTGCATATATTATATAAAAAAATGTTTCTCATACAGCGAATCTGTTGCAGAATTCTATCATAATTGTGGGAAGCCACGAAATTAATTTCTCTGTTGTCCCAATATAGATTAATATTATTCTCATGAAAACATATAGATATGGTAAAATATGTTTAAGGTGAAATTTTACCAGCGTACAACTGAACATAACAGTAACTTGTTATGGGATTAACCCTGTATGCACCAAAACCAATAAAAACCAATCACCTTATTAGCCATCAGCTGTATAACGGAAGTAATTATCACCCTACAAAGAAGGTACTGATACCTAGAAATGTCAAGGTATCAACCGGACCGAGCGGCCAAACCAAAGAGGTATCACGTGGTTGCGCAATCTATCACATTGTCATATAGTAATTGTATTGTGCATTTAATATATTGCTTTACCCAGTGTACAGTAAATAGGATGTATTGGGAAAATATTATGTGACCCCACAATTATTGTGTTATGACCAGCTGATAGAGAAACATTAATCAATTACGTTTACTAAAGAGCGATTAACCACACCTAAACTGCTACCATCTATTAAGATTAGTGGTGTGCAGAACCAATCACAGGCCTTCTCCAGATAAGCCAATCAGATTAGTTCAGCTTTCTCTCTCTCTGTGGTATATCATTTTATTATACCGTATATTACAGATAGTTGCTTGCTATCTTCACATGATATAGTGAGCGTAACGTTATTATGGTACGAAGACCGATTTAGCTATTCAGTTTGTGCGGTGCCATTGCTTCGCCCAGGCCCAGACTTTGGGGCATTGACTGGCTATGTGTGTTACTTACATTTATAGTGTATTAAAAATTATATGTAATGATAAAGACGAGTCCAGTTGAGTTTTCACTAAGATCCAGAGCTATCAAGACCCCTGCGACCAGTAATATTTCACTGTATTACCACCCCCGTTTGTTATCTAGGACCAAGCAACTCACCTTCCTTCCTTTTTTTTTACAAGTTTATGGGTGATTTGCACCCTTTTGGGTAAAGATGATCAAACTTTACCCTCACTTCATCCCTCAATAAATGTTTCACTTTTCGTCGATATTAATAAAGTCAGACCACCTAAATTATCTGAAATCAAGTTTAGAGAATATTAATTCCAATTTTTTGACCAATTGAACGCACGAGGTCTGCTCGAAAATGATTTTACAACTACTACATATCACATATTACTATATATCACAAGGAGTAAGTATGTAGACATACTTATGTAACATAAGTATGGAGAACTTGTAGCCGGAACCAAACCAGATTCGACACAGTAGCATACTATGTGAAACTGCAACAGTAATCTTCATACAGGGATACCATGTGTATATTGAATATTATGCGCATTCCACTTAAGCAGTCCTGATGCCCAAAACAGGTGTTTTGGGAACTGCAAGAGCAGACATGTTTTTAACAATAAAGGTATATTGGTCTATCGAGGAATCGTTAAAAACAATTCTGCTCTTCAACGGCACCTTTTACACATCATAGAGGGAATGCGGGACCTCTACAACACTTAGAATATCTAGCTCGGATAGATTAATCTCATGAGGAAAATGAAGTCAAAAATATTTGAGTTCTGCCGTCAATTGTATTTATCAAATGTTGAGAAATATTATCTCTAGGGTCTTTCAATTAAAAATTGATATCAGATTCGCGTTCAACTTCCAAATTACCCCTGCATGAATAATTTTCACATCTATATTCAATGAATATAATGGCTTTAAATAGGAAAAATGTTGTCTGCGCACCTATTGCTATTGACTAATTTTTTCGCCAAATATGAGACGGAGATGAAAATTTGAGGAGCCATAATTTTTGAACCATTGGATACCAGGATAGGGCATCAAATGTTGGGGTTTTTATTACCACATATATGGGTTATCATTTAGTGAAAGTCAATTTCAATGTCAATGTCACTTTTCCAGCTTTTGATTCAAATTGCTATCATTTCAAGAAATAGATGGAGAATGGAAAATTTGTCATTAATTTGTTGTTCCGAATATGAGCCTTTGTATATTATTCTATTCTATTCTATTTATATTAAGAGTGAATCAATATGGGGTCGAGTTGAGTGAAGTTGGATCAAAGGTGTCTGATACTTTGGATATAGCAGGATCAAGCATTTAATCAAAGAACAACAAATCAAGACCAAGGAGATAACAAAGTAAATTGGAGTCATACACTCGCTGAGAATAGCCACAATCCGAATAAAAAACAATACATAAAATTAGTGAAAGCAACAGATATAGAGGATGCCATCAAGAGCTTGCCCTGCCCTTGGGTTACAAACTCAAAAATCAGGAAGATTTGATGTAGAATGACCCCGCCCAGAGAACAAACCTGTTTATAATGACTCAAATTATAATTTATTGGACTTATTAAATAGATGATTATAATCCTTAGAGCGAGAAAAGTTACCCATATTAACTTAACAACATTATTGGTTTTTAAATTATCCAGTTACTTCCCTCTATCTAGGTGTGTACAGTCCACACCTATAAAGAAATATATAAAGATAAAGGCGCCCGGGGGGGGGGGGGGTATAGTATCCTATTCCGTCCGAGAGAGGTGTGAGGGACATATCAAATACACTATGTACATAAGATTGGGATTCTAAGAAACAGATGAGTAAAATATACTTCATTAGCAATTGATAGAATCTATTATATATACTAAGGATAAGTTAATAGGTGAATGTTGCACTCCCACTACGTCGTCCTTGAGAGTTTATACATAACAAGTTTGGGAGAGTAAAGCAACAAATAAAATGGTTTCAACAACATTAGTGCAGAAAAAGAAAGAAATTGGAGGGTGGAGGCCAATATCTAGCTAGCCATAGCATAATTATAATTGCTTGCTAAGATGGCTTGTAGTTCTTCTCGAAGGGTCCACTCATGTAACTTTAGGGTCTTTGTAGTGTAAAAAGGATTATTACTTTTATCCCACAAACACAAAAAAGATATCGCAACAACAATTTCCTGGAAATAGTAACTTTTATTATCTGAAACTGTTTTGAAATAAAATGGTGATTCACATTAAATCTAGGCCTATTAAATACAAAAATCTGTGATACTGTAAAATTATTTCTTAAATTTTTAGGTGGTCAACCTTAATTTATATAATCCTGAACTCGATAAAGTATATGGGTGGAAATATTTCGTCTGCAAAATTGAAGTAGCGCAAATTTTCATATACTTACCTATATTATTGACTGCTACGATATCTGTTGACAGGTTAGTTATATATATGGACAAACATTACAATGTTTACTATTTTTTTTTTCCAGAACATCGTGTATTATTAATCGCTGCCAATTGTCACTGATGTGCGTATTACTTATTTATTTACAAAATAATCATCATAATAATCATAAATCTAAATATATACGAGAAGTAAGTTCATTAGGGAAACGTTTAAGTCCGGGGTCGGATTGAGTTAGATTCCTAGAGGAATTCCGGCACCATCGTCAACCCCAATGCTGCGCCATTTGGTGCGAGACGATCTGAAGCAGGCGCACGTAGCCCTTAGGACGCCGAATGACAGTATATGTTAATGTACAATGTATGTATATGTTAATGACAGTTAATGTATATATATATGTATTTAATACGTGAATTTATTCCACAAAAAAATGATTAAATGTACATAAATGGTGTAGCCCCCCCCCCCCCTAAGTATACCATTTATTTAGTAAATCCAAATATTTAATATTTCTGGCTGACGTCGAGCGTGGCGTAAGCATGATTAATATACTTTCAGGTACACTCCGGGGGGTTGAGAATCTGTTGGGGGTGTAGAGGGTCTTGCCATGAGTTATAAAAATATAAAAAAATTAATGTTACCGTATTTACCGTTGTTTGGTTGATGGTATTTTTTGTCAAAATTGGTGGCTGCACTAAAATTACAAATTTTCAGATTTTGGGTGAAAATTACAAAGGTTGCTATAACTCTCTAGAACGAAACAACTTATTGAAAAAATAATTTAGATTCGGAATCACCATAAAACTGTCGAAAAAAATCACTGGATTGAACCCCAGTCAAACTCCCCCCCCCCCCCCCCCCCTTTTTAGGACACCAACCCTATTTTGTGGAATAAACAAACATCGATGTTTTTTGACAATAATACTTATTTGCAGATCTATTGCTATCAGTTTTCCCACTCCTTACAACATCAAGTATTCAGGCACTATCGCTGTAACAGGAATTGTAACAAGTATATTGCTTGCTGTGGTTGTTTCGATTCCATGCTCTGCAATTCGATACGTGACAACGAATGATATTAATGGCGCCATAACAATAGAATGTGAAGTAGTCAACAACATGGGATGGTTGTGTGATTATGTCTTAGTACTAATGGAGGTTAGCTTTATTTTATTGATTATCTCTAATGGAGTTATCATCTATAAGTGGCTGATAATAGAAAGAGTTGAAACACCTAATGTTGTGGATTACATAACCAGAATGGTGTTGGCCGTGTGTATCAGCCGGATACTTCTGTGGTTTCCATCGTTACTTACTGCCATCGCAAATCATTTACATTCGACTTTACACACCACTTTCACTGCGATTATATGTGATGTTCTCTACAAGATATCAATCATTTTCATTGGGGTCAGCAGTAACTTGAATTTCTTCATATATCTGTTGTTCAACCCACACTGGAGACAGTCAATGTTGGCAATGTTCAAAAAGATAAGATCCTTGAATAACGAGGTCAGGCCAGCTGAACAGAACATTGCAATGTAACGAGTTTATTTATTAATTATCCAAATTAACAAAAAAAATTGTTGATGTGGCATTAATATTTGTATGTTTATGTACCTGTATTTGTTTTTGTATGCATTTACTATTTGTCTGTTTATGTACGTGTATTTGTGTATTTGTATACTGTATACAGTATATGTATGCATTTACATACTTTGTATGTTTATGTAGGTGTATTATTTTGTACTGTATATGTATGCATTTACATACTTTGTATGTATATGTTTATGTAGGTGTATTATTTTGTACTGTATATGTATGCATTTACATACTTTGTATGTTTATGTAGGTGTATTATTTTGTACTGTATATGTATGCATTTACATACTTTGTATGTTTATGTAGGTGTATTATTTTGTACTGTATATGTATGCATTTACATACTTTGTATGTTTATGTAGGTGTATTATTTTGTACTGTATATGTATGCATTTACATACTTTGTATGTTTATGTAGGTGTATTATTTTGTACTGTATATGTATGCATTTACATACTTTGTATGTTTATGTAGGTGTATTTGTATACGTATTAAGTGTTTTATATATTTTTTAATTGTATTATTTGTCTGTCTGTCCGTCATGCTAATAATATCATCTATAATTTTCATAAGCTAATTTGTGATGAATTAAGTTTCTAGACGTAAAATTATTTTAATCAGGTATTAGATTGATTAGGAATAAATATAATATAGTAGGAGTTCATTTAGCAATAATAAGAATGATTGATGTTCTCACTGAAGAATTAGGCTACTGAGAGCAAACTTTGGATAGGAGAAGCGCCCGAGCCTACCTTCGGGTTGCAGCCCCGCACTTACTGTATCTTCGGGTGGTGGTAGCTATCGAAAAAGGAGCCTCAGGGTCTCCTCCGGCTCTCGGCCGACTGTTTGCTTTGCTTTAATGATTGATGGTACTTATTAGCTGCAGATGATAGAAGGAAATGATATTTTATGGAACAAACTCATCCAACACACAACTTGTATTAATATAAATAATTATCTTATTATGATAACTGATAAAAGAACAGATATTGACAGCAATAAATGTGGTAATATTCCTTTAATTATCCTGCTATCTTTTAAAAATAATGTTTGCAAATATGAATAATATTCTATTACCTTCTATCACACAGTGGTCCCAATTGGGAGCATTTTTTTAAATTCAACTGGAGGAAATATAATATAGGCTTCTGTTACTTTTTTTAATGTTAATATAGTTAGGAAGAGTGGAATATTGTTTTTTATTTTCAACTTCAAGTGTTTTCAAACTTCAAGTTGGTCTTTTGGCATGCCAAATTATGCCAATTCTCATTATTTTCGATTTTGTGACATGCAAACAATATTGGTCAAAAACGTTACAAATTTGATATTCCAATCCAGTGGCGACATTAAAATTAGACATTTAAATAATATGACATTACTATTTGAAAAAAAAAACCAGAAAAACGACTATCTTGTGCCAAATTACTCTATTTAAAAATTGATGTTCCCATTTGGGAACACTGGTGAGAAAATAGAATATCAAAAATTAGAAAATAATTGTACGCGATGTATTACTGTTGAAAATCTGGTTATTGAAAAATAGTTTAAAATTACATAACATATATGTATTATTGTATTTGTGTCCTTCTATATCAAAAAAGACCAGCTATTGTCCCATTTGGGAACACTATATGGGAACGTATTTCTGCTGTAAAGCAATATAGTACAATTTAACCAAGTACTGTTGGACTATAGATGTAGGTAGGACAAATGCAATATGTATAGCCGAAATAAATCTTCTTATGCAATTTTTTGTCCCATTTGGGAACATTGGTAAAATACTTTTTCGCACAAAGTGTTACTTTATTAGGCCAACACTTTACTAGAACTTCAGTTTATCAGTAGGTTGTATAGGCTCGGCTCAGGACGCAAGAATATGTCTAATGTAACGCAGTAGAGCATGTTGGCTCGGTTCATGGTTCAAACATAGATATAATGGTGCACAGTAGGCCGTGTTGGCTCGGTTCAGGACGTGAGAATAGATCTAATGGAGCGCAGTAGCGCGTTTTGGCTCGGCTCAGGACGTGAGAATAGATCTAATGGAGCGCAGTAGGCCGTGTTGGCTTGGTTCAGGACTCGGAAATAGATCTAAAGGAGCGCAGTAGAGCGTGTTGGCTCGGTTCAGGACTCGGAAATATATCTAATGGAGCGCTGTAGATAATGTTGGCTCGGTTCAGGACTCGGAAATAGGTTTAATGGAGCGCAGTATATCATGTTGGCTGGGTTCAGGGCTCGGAAATAGATCTAATGGAGCACACACAGTAGGGCATGTTGGCTCGGTTCAGGACTCGAAAATAGATCTCATGGAGCGCAGTAGGGCGTGTTGGCTCGGTTCAGGACTCGGGAATAGATCTAATGGAGCGCTGTAGATCATGTTGGCTCGGTTCAGGACTCAGAAATATAACTAATGGAGCGCAGTATGGCATGTTGGCTCGGTTCAGGGCTCGGAAATAGATCTAATGGCGCACAGTAAGGCGTGTTGGCTCGGCTCAGGGCGCGAAAATAGATCTAATGGAGCACACACATTAGGGCATGTTGGCTCGGTTCAGGACTCGAAAATAGATCTAATGGAGCGCAGTAGGGCGTGTTGGCTCGGTTCAGGACTCGGGAATAGATCTACTGGAGCGCAGTAGGGCATGGTGGCTCGGTTCAGGACTCAGAAATATAACTAATGGAGCGCAGTATGGCATGTTGGCTCGGTTCAGTGCTCGGAAATAGATCTGATGGCGCACAGTAAGGCGTGTTGGCTCGGCTCAGGGCGCGAGAATAGATCTAATGGAGCACACACAGTAGGGCATGTTGGCTCGGTTCAGGACTCGAAAATAGATCTAATGGGGCGCATTAGGGCGTGTTGGCTCGGTTCAGGGTGTGAGAATATATACAATGGAGCGCAGAGGGCGTATTGGCTCAATTTAAGGTAGCACAGTGTTCCCAAATGGGACTGACCTGGTGATTATTAGATAAATATACTACTACTAGGTCGAGCGAACTCGGACAGTGGAAATGAGATCCTTCCAGGCTTCCCGATTCTCCATAGTTGTCGCAATTTCGTTTCTCCCAAGTTCAGTATCCCTTTCAAGTTGATCTATATATGTTATGGCAGGTCGTCCACGACTACGCTTTCCATGAGTTGGTTGCCAGAGAAGTAGATCTGGTATGAACTCGTCTTTACTTCGCCAGCAGTGCCCACTGAATCTTAATCTGCGTTCACGGAAGGTGGTTGATACAGGTGGTATTGTACCATAAAGCTCGGCGTTTGTCATTTGTTGTCTCCAGCTGATGTTTAGGGCTGCCCTTAGTAGTCTTGTGTAGCAACCATCAATTCGTTGTTCAAGTGATTTAGTCAGTGTCCAGGTCTCACCCCCGTATAAAAATACACTTTCCACTGTGGCTCGAAAGAACTTAGTCTTCAGGTGCCTGGAGAGATCTGATTTCCAGATGGTATCCATTTTTGATAGAGCTACCCAAGTCTTTGCTTTCCTAACTTCTATGTCCTTTTTGCTACTCTCCTTAGCAGCCCTCTCCACTTTATTTAGTAGAAGCTGTGCATCTGCTAGCGTATTAGAGAGCAGGGCGATGTCATCCGCAAAGTCGGTGTCTGTGACTGTAGTTGCCGGATATCTACTACTTCTGCGTTCTTAAAGTGTGAATCCCAGATCTTCACCCTTTGTGGCCGTCCTCATTGCGTAATCCAGCACAATTACAAATAGTAATGGTGCTAATGTGTCACCTTGCAGTACGCCAGCCAGGATTGAGAAAAACTCAGTTTCACCATCTGGTGATAGTACCTACGCTTCTGTGTCACAATATAACAATCCAATGCCAGCAACAATTACTTCTGGTATTCCATAAGCTCTTAGGATTTCAAGCATTTTACTTCTATGGATGGAGTCGAATGCCTTCTTGAAGTCCACAAAAGTCATGACTGCGGGGAGATTCTTTGACGTAATTCCTTCAATCAGTCTCCGTAGTGCAAGTATCTGAGCTATTGTTGATCGACTTGGTCGAAATTCGTTTTGGCTCTTACGCAGTAGTTTCTCTATGTGAGGCCTAATCCTATATAGAATCATTTTATTGTATGTTTTGGCAGCTAGCACAAGCAGACAGATCCCACGATAGCTTGTTGGTATGCCGAGGTCTCCTTTCTTGGGGAGAGGCTTTAGTTGACCTTTAGTCCAAATTGGTGGAGGCTTTTCCCCTTTTTACATCCGGTTGCAAACATTCAATAATGGTCTATTTAGCACTCCGGTTTTCCATACCTCCACTGGGATTTCGTCTAATCCACTCGCTTTATTATTGGACATGCTTTTAATGCTTCTTTGGAGTTCGGCAGGTGTGAAGTCCCCTGTTTCTATAGGTAGTGTCTTGTCATATATTTTCCTTGTAGGGCTGACCTCGATGTTTGGTGGCTGCCCAAGCAAGTTGCTGAAGTGATTTTTCCACTTCCCAACACGTTCTTCAGGACGAGCGCAAAGAACGAGAAGTGAGAGAGGCAGCGAGGGCGGAGAGAGAAACGAATGAATATAGAGAGCGGGAGGCGAGAGTAGAGAGCGAGCGTAGAGAGCGGGTGGCGAAAGAGGCAGAGTTGGCGAACCAGAGTTTGCGAGAGGATAGAGAGAGAGAGAGAGAGCGGGAAAGCGCATGCGGGATGATATGCATGCCCGGTTGAGGGGGCTTATGCAATATCAGGCCAAACAGAAGCGCTGACTGGAACTGGCGCAGTTGGGATTATCTGAGAGTGAGGCTGGCTCGGGTAGTGTTTACGAGGAGCCAGAGGTAATGGAAACGTTAGTTAATACCCCACTTACAGGGACCGGACGACAGACCCAAGGCTGGTGTAACCATATGGGCAGGGGGGGGGGGGGGGGGGGTGGGGGTAATAATAAAATGCTAGAAGGCGTTAATATTAATAGTACGGTAGTAGACAACACTAATCAAACTTTCATTCCAGGAAATAACGGAAATTTGCCCGACAATAATAATTTAAATCCGAATATCTCTAATTTAAATGCACAAAATAATTCAAATAATAATTTAAACCAAAATATGGAAAATAATTCAAATATACAAAGTAATTCGAATAATTTAAATTTAAATACGCAGAGTAATCTAAATAATAATTTTAATTCAAACGAGCAAAATAATCCGGATTCCAATCCAAATATACAAAATAAATTAAATAATAATCCGAATTCAGCACAAAATAACTCCAATAATTTTAATAATTTGAATAATAATCTTGATAATGGTGCTATCAATATAAACGCAGCAGACGTAGGTGGTCCGACCAGCGAGGGCCTGGAAGGCCACGTAGTCAATACGCAGGGAGCAGCGGGGGTGAGTCAACCCGACGAGAGTCTGCTAGACCACGCAGCAGCGGTAGAGGGAGAGGCGGGGGTGAATAGACCCGGCCGCAGTAGAAATAGTGCGTCGGCTAGGGAGAGGTGTAGAAGCGAAGTAAGAGATAGTCAAGTAATAGGTGGCAAGCGGGGGGGGGGGGGGGGGGGGGGGGCACAGGCGCCCCATGACGAGAGATTAGTGGCGAGAGGGGGGGGGGGGCAGAGAGTGTCCCACGGGCGTCGGCGGATAATGCGCGGGGCGAATTAAATGAACTGCAGCACCCGGCGATGGAGAATAGTAGGGGGATTACGAATGTCCCTGGCCGCGTCCGACCGGGTAGAGAGAGGGACGTTGGCGTCATGAGCGGGCGAGCGACGAGACATCGAGCCCAGTCAGAAGAGGGAAGAAGAACAGTGGAGTTTAACCGGGAGGTCGATGAGAGATCTCACGAGCGGGGACGCTACACTGAAGAGAGAAGAAGAGAAGAGAACAGAAGAAGGGTCGCTATGAGTGACCAGAGAGCGAGGATGGATAGCGAGCTGTCGGTAGTAGAGATGGAGTTGGAGAGTCAGTGGGGTCGAACTCCGGGAGATTGCCGTCGCCCCGGAGAGACACGGCCTGGCGAGATGTACTATACGCCAAGAGAGGGATACAGAACGTACCGGTACAAGGACGAGAACAGGAGAGGGGATCAAGGGGAAACTTCCAGACGGGATATAGCTGCTGATCGAGAGTATGGTAGTCGCGGGGAGGACTTCTTGGACTATTCGAGAAGGTTAAACTTCGGTCCGGAGGGACACATACAGACTGCAGGTCATATTGTAGGCCTTACTGCACATACTATAGGCCATGCTGGGAGAGATAGTGTATGCGATAGGGTAGCTCAGACAACGGGATTAAACCTGGAAGTCGCGGAGTATATACTGGTAGGTAGGCCAGAAGTGGATAGGCCTATACCGGTACCAGCACAGCAGTATGACTATAACATGCAGGGACATAACATATATCCAGGGGAGGGGAGAGTTATTGCGGATAGGTGTATGGGCCCCAATATATTAACATCAACTCCAGTACCAAACATACCACCGGTGGGGGGGGGGGGGGGGGGGGATAGGGTGACATTCCCCCATTACAATATCAACAATACACTCAAACAGAAATAAGAACATCAAACCCCCTGGACGAGAACAGGTCTTGCGACATGGAAATATGGAGGGGGCCGTTACCCCCAATGGTATATCCGATGCAAAGGAAGACAACAGGCCGGACGGGCGGACCGCACCCAATGGGAGAATCTGTACAGCATCCTTCGAACCCATTGGAAGCACAGGCGATGGGAATGGCTACACTAATCGATGCGCTCAAGACCAGAATTGAGCTACCACCTGTAGAGCCATTTAAATTCGACAGAAGTAGGCCGGAAGAATACCTGCAATTTCGGCGCATGTACAGCAACGAGATATTAACTAAGAACCTGACGCAGGCGGAGTGCCTAAAATATCTACAGGTATATACAGGAGGCCCAGCATACGACATCGTGAGGCAGTATCAGGGCATCGAGGGTGGCTTCACGACTGCATGGCGGGCCCTAGCCAGGGAATACGGGCAACCAGCCAAGATCATCCGGCAAACCCCGAGGGGTATAACATCGGGTGGCCTACAGGATAACCCTGTTAGCTTAAAGACGTTTGCGAACAAGGTCGAGAAGGCGTTAATCGTGCTGAAGACACTAGACGCGCCATACGAACTCAATGCATCTAATAATATCACCACGATAGCGCAGGCACTGCCGATCTGGCTGCTCAATAAATGGAGAAAGATCGCCTTCTCCACCCGGGAGAAGAAGGGTGCGGAACCGGGCCTAGAAGAAATGTCGAACTTCCTCAACTACGAAGCTGAGTTGATCATGGACCCAGTCTATAGCAAGGATAGTCTGGGGAAGGGGCCAAAGACCGAATATAACAGGCCGAAACCAGAACACAACACGGCAAACGCATTGCCAAAACTTAGACAATCTCTGCCATACGCGGTGACGCAGGGGACTGCTAGTCCACATGTAGCCGGGGGTAGGGCCACACCATGGAGTGGACAGGGGCAAAATAACAACACAAACAAATATAACCCCAACACACCCAGTAGGCCAAACCCAAACAATAAGAACAGTAGGGAACTAGGTACGAACGAAGTGCGATACGCAGCGCACTGTATAGGGATGGCTATAATCCAAACAACAAATGCCAATTGCATTCGAATGCACTTCATCAGACCATGAACTGCAGATATTGGCAAGCATTGCCCAAACAAGATCAGGTAGAATATGCAAGGAAGAGTGGAATCTGTCATCGATGTGTGGCGGGCGGACACAATGCTGATCAATGCAAAGAAACACCAATTACGTTCGGTCAAGGCAAAGGGCAGACAATGGCGACAACACCGTAGGGGTGAAGAAAAGAGGAACGGTACTACTTGGGCTAGTACCAGTGAGGGTGATTGGAGAAGGCGATCGATCAGTAACCACACTGATGCTAGTCGACAGTGGAGCAGCCTTCACATTGGTGGAGAATTGGGTGGCCGAAGAGATAGGACTAAAGACGAGGCCAAGTAGGATGGCGGTAACAACCATCTCCAGCAAAGATGAGGTCCTGGAGATGAGGACGGGACGGTGCGAGATAGCAGCGATAGCACCGGGATGCGACTATGGGGCGACCATCGACCCCATCCAGGTAATAGAATCGATCAACATCAAGCCAGGCGACCAACCAACATCGAGGTCGAACAATACAGATTCCTGGACAACATCGATTTCTCAATACCGGAGGTGGACATCAGGAAGGTATCCATCATAGTGGGAATGGATTGCCCAACGGCCCACGAGAGAATGCAAATGGTCTTCGGCGAAGACAGACAGCGTGACCCGATGGCAATTCTAACACCATTCGGGTGGACGATAAGCGGCCCAATTAAAACCAAGATTCCGTTTAGGATGTCGGAGACATCAGGGTCCATGTTCGCAGGAACTATGAGGGAGATGGAAGGAGCGGAGGAGCAGCTTAGGAGACTGCTGAGACAGGACTTTGAGGGATTAAAGGAGACCGGGGTCGGAACCTCGGTAGAGGATAAACAAGCGATACAAAGTGTGAAGGAGTCAATGAGATGCGACGAGGGGCGGTACACCATAGGCATGGTGTGGAAACAACCAAAATTACCGCTACCGGAGAACAAGGGAGTGGTACTCACGAGGCTTCGTAAACTGAAGCAAACGCTGAAACGGAGCCCCGAGAAGGATGAGTACATCCATAAGACGATAAAGAAGTATGTCGAGAAAGGATGGGCCGTGGAGTTGCCGGTCGACGAACTGAACACGGACAGGACCTACTACCTGCCTCTTCATGTGGCTTTAGATCCAAAGAAAGGTAAATTGCGGATGGTAGTTGACGCATCGGCTAAAACCTACGGCAAGTGCCTAAACGACTATCTGCTGGAGGGCCCCAATATCTATAACTCGGGAATCGAGGTCCTACTGAGATTTAGAAATGGGAGACACGCCTTCACCTGCGACATTGAAGGCATGTTCAACCAAGTCCGTGTGACGGAGGAGGATAGCGACAGCCAGCGCTTCCTATGGTACAACGGCGATGAGGAACCGTCGAAAATACCGATGTACAAGATGGTGGTGCAGAACATGGGGGCCAAGTCGTCCTCATTCACGACGACTGTGGCTGTAAGATATACAGTAGAGGGGAAAGAAGGGAAGTATAGTGCCAAAGCGGTCGATATGAATCGACGCGGCTTCTATGTAGACGACAGAATGGAGTCTGGGAACACGGTTAAAGAACTACTGGATACAGGGCGCGAGGTTCTCGACATCCTGAAGGGATCCGGGTTTAACCTGACCAAGTTCCAATCCAGCTCAGAGGAGTTTATGAAAGCCATAGAGGACAGACGGCCAGAGTCGACCATGGATAACCCCATAACAGCCAAGGGACAGGACATGGGGAGCAAGAGAGCGGAGTCTCAGCAGAAGGCACTGGGGATCGTGTGGAACCGGGAGACAGACGAGTTCAAGTACCAACTGAGCCAGGAGGGCGCGGACATCCACACAAAGAGGGGCTATGTATCGTACATAGCAAGGATATACAATCCCCTAGGCCTAGCATCCTCACTGTTAGTCATGGGGAAACAGATACTTAAGAAAGTTTATAAGTTAAAGGACGAGTGGGATACAGAAATCAGCAAGCAGTGGAGTAAGTGGACAGGGAGTTTAGAACAGATGGGGACGTACGCGTGTATTTCCCAGATGGGGACATGACGGATCTGGACCTATACATGTTCTCCGATGCATCATTGGAAGCATATGGAGCGGCACTCTACGTTGTACAACGAAAGGGGGCTCATAAGCCCAGACTTGCATTCAGCAAAGCAAAGTGAACGCCGCCAGATTTAGCATCGGTCCCGAAACTCGAGTTGACAGCTGCAAGATTAGGAGTAAGGGCCACAGCCTACTTGATCGACACTATTCCCAACATAGTGGAAACGCACTACTGGACGGACTCCATGGTAGTGCTTGGATGGCTGCACAATGAGAAGACGAGATACCCTATATTCGTCGCAAATAGGGTGGACGAAATAAGGGCGACGACAGGCTTGGAAAGGTGGCACTACTGCCCAACAGACGAGAACCCAGCAGACTTGTTATCGAGGGGCGTGGCACACCACACTTTCTCAAAGAAGGAAGTGTTGTGGCAGCACGGGCCACACTTCCTGAACGATAGGTCGGCCTGGCTACCAATGAAGAAGGTGGACCCGGGCTCAGAGGAAGTAGCACCAGGGGAAGAGGGAGAAGACTCAGAAGGTGAAGAGATATATAGTCAGATGGTGAGGGAAATCAAGGGGGTGCAACCAAAATTAGAACAGCCATGCGACAACCCGATGGATAGGCTTCTCAGCTACAGCTCAAGCTGGTACAAGACCAAGAAGTTGGTGGCGTACTGGAGGGCCTTCGGGGATTTCCTCAAGGGAGTTGGCAAGGACGCCAAGAGGAAACCAAACATCGATCTGGAGGGAGCGGCTAAGGCCGTGATACGGTACGAACAGAGAAAGAACTACGGCGACGAAGTGGAACGCGTCAGCAAACAACAACACCTTCATTGGGACAGCGAGCTCATCACGCTGTCACCACAACTCAATGATGACGGGATTCTGGTGATGAATTCCAGAGTGCTGAATAACAACAGCCTCATCATCCCACCAAAACCCATTATCATCCCAAACAGGTCGCCAATAGTCCACCAGATCATTTGGGACTCCCACAAGTCAATATTGCACAGAGGCACCAACCAGACCCTCAAGGAGATACGGAGGACCTTCTGGATCACGCAGCTAAGAAAGAAGGTGAAGGCGGTAGTGGGGCAGTGCCAGACCTGCCGACGGACGAGAAAGGAGCGGGCCGTACAGGAGATGGCGCCATTAGGGTGAGACAGTATGACCCGCCATTCACACACTGCGGTGTAGATATGTTCGGGCCGATAAAGATCAAGGTGATCGACACACGGAGAAACACTACGGCATCATCTTCGTATGTAACAACACGAGGGCGGTGGAATAGAACTCGCCCAAGACGCTACCGCATCGGCATTCATCAATGCCCTAGAGAGATTCAGAGACCGCAAAGGTGGGACGATCGCAGTGATCTATTCCGACAATGGAACCAACTTTGTGGGGGCAGAGAATGAGCTGGCGGAGGTCTTGGGCATCCTGGAAGGAGAAGAAGTCAGGGCAGCCATGAGGAGATGACAGGTGAAGTGGGAAAGGAGGACGCCATATGCTCCGCATACTTTAGGATGCGTCGAGAGACTCGTGGGTAGTTACAAGCGTCTGATGACGAAGTTGATTAACACCCACATGGTGACAGAGGATATACTAAGGACGGTGCTAGCTAAGTGCAAGGGTATCATCAATAGCAGACCGCTATATCCAGAAAATAACGACCCAGAATCATTAGATATGCTAACACCCAGCCATTTTCTGATGGAAAGGCCGGCGACCAGATGTTAGAGATACACTCCCGACAGAGTTGGAAAGTCGCCAAGGCGATAAGCGCAGAGTACTGGAGGAGGTGGGTCGAGGAATATCAACCCACATTACATAGGAGGAGCAAGTGGAGAAATACCACCAGAGAGTTAAAGAAAGGTGATTTAGTGATTGTCACGGATGACACAATCATCAACAGTCAGTGGAGGCTAGCAAGAGTAGTAGACACTTACTCCGATGAGGACGGAAGAGTCCGATCGGTGGAAGTGCGGATAGGGGGTAAGATAGAAGCGAAAGATAGGAAGACCTACAGGAGGGCTGTAGGTAAATGTTGCCTGCTAGAAGGGGCACCATAGAGTTTAGTCGTCCAAGTGTTGGACTGAGGGGGGTGGGATTGAGGGCGAGATGCCCTTCCCACAAAAAATATAAAAAATAATAAAAATAATAAAATAATAGAAAGAAAGTAAGAGAAAGGAAAGCAACAGTACATAGTATGTAGTAGTAAGTAAGTAGGCAGATAAGAGTTAGTAGTAAGAGGGTACATAGTACCGTTAGTAAGAGTTAGTAAGAGTTAGTAGTAAGAGGGTACGTAGTACCGTTAGTAAGAGTTAGTAGTAAGAGGGTACGTAGTACCGCTAGTAAGAGTTAGTAAGAGTCAGTAGTAAGAGGGTACGTAGTACCGTTAGTGGAGTTAGTAAGAGTTAGTAGTAAGAGGGTACGTAGTACCGTTAGTGGAGTTAGTAAGAGTTAGTAGTAAGAGGGTACGTAGTACCGTTAGTGGAGTTAGTTAGTAGTAAGAGGGTACGTAGTACCGTTAGAGGAGTCAGTTAGAGAGTAAGAGGGTACGTAGTACCATTAGTTAGAGAGTTAGTAAGAGTTAGGGAATTAGTGGAGTTAGAGAGTTAGTAGGGTTAGTAGTAAGAAGTGAGAGGGGGGCATGTGGGTACAACAGGACAGACTGTGTAGGCCGCACGGGACATACTACTGTACTGCACAGCCCGTAGAGTAGGTCAGAATGTTTGATACAGGGCCAGGAGGTTACCTGGTGCAGACTAGCACAGTAAGGAATTGCTAGTCTATCCTGTATACAAACCATAGGGGTTATTTAAATAAATAATCCATTATAAGTATTGATAGCACAGTAATAGAGTTAAAATCAAT
This sequence comes from Nemertoderma westbladi, assembly GCA_032718475.1. Classification (NCBI taxonomy): domain Eukaryota; kingdom Metazoa; phylum Xenacoelomorpha; order Nemertodermatida; family Nemertodermatidae; genus Nemertoderma; species Nemertoderma westbladi. Next base: position 17,985 of record JAUCBJ010004679.1, read on the forward strand.
ATTAAAATTAAAATTCAACAAATTATAGCAACAGTAGGCAGAAAATCCTATAAAAGAATAACATAATAAAAGTAACTGACAGATTTAGGGAATTTAGGGAAATTTAGCACTTTAAGGGGTAAATAGGCAAATGCAGCAACAAAACCTAGCGTTCTGAGGGAGATAGGCCATTATCGGACCACACAGACCATCCTAACTACATCACTCACCTATATTGAGCCTTGGCAAGGCACCACCTTATAGGTGAGCGATCGGGAGCGTTCGAAATGGCGGAGAGACTTGTCAGAAAGAGAAATGCGGAAATGGGTGGAAAGGAGATACTAGTAGATTTCACCGAGAGGCATCCGGAGGAGAAGACGAGGGGATACTACGAGCGGTTAGAGAATGGTCACAAGGCGCGAGCGCTGCAGGACCATTTCAGGGAGGTGCACGAGAGGCGGCTGGTTGGGACCTACGGGACGCCGTCGCTAGACAACGCGATCCTTGAGCATTTCCACTATGTGGTGAAGGGAGACAAGGCGAAGTTCGGGATACCAAAGTATCTGAGGGAACCACCGAAAAAGGACTGGAAGAGGTTTGTAGAGTCCGTCAGCAGGGGGGGATACATGGTCCTGGACGACGAAGGGACCGTGGAAGACGACGAGGGTTCGAGGAGAGGGTCGGCGGGGTCGGCCAGAACCATACTTCTGCATTTGGCTGCGCCAAATGGGGACACATTCCTGTTTGATCTGGGAACGTATGGGAAGAAGAGCGGGCCGAAGTTGAACCAGTTGCCAAGGGTGGTGCAGAACGTAGTAAGGGAGAAGTCGACGATGAAGGTGGGATCGGCGATCCGCGACGATGCGGAGAGGATCATCGGTCCGGAGACCCCCAACCTCCTGGACATGCAAACGGTCTACATGGCTATGACAGGGCCAGCAGGGTTGGGACTAGTAGAGAACACAGGACATTGTGGAGCGGTGGTGATGGGCCAGCTGATGGGGCTCGTCTGCCACAAGCCGATGGACTGGAGTAAATTCAGGGAGGAGTACGGAGCGGACTTGGCAAACTCGCTGAAGTGGGGAGCGAGGCCAGGGAAACAGGAGGTGTATCAATTCTGGAGAGGAGCGATAAAGATATATCAGAAGCGATATATCCTGTAGGAGGATTGGATGATGATAGGTTTACTAAACCTATTCATGGCCGTGGGAGGGAGGTGGATGGGGAGGTGGATACACCATATCAGAGGTGGGAGAAGCTGGAGGCAGATAGACAAGAGGAGAAGCGATTGGAAGAAATCGCTAGACGAGAAAGGAGGGAGGCAGACGAAAGAGAGGCGGAAGCTAGGGTTCGAGGCCCAGGCCTTGGACGATTTGCAGTGGGCATCAGGGAGCTCAGGCGAGTCCCTGGGGCAAGAGTTGGGATGGACGGGAGGATCGCCGAAACAGTCGACATCGGGATTGCAGGCGACGCCCATGCCAGCGGGCGCCGAGGGCGATTTCGCGAAGAAAAGACCAGGGGAACGGGAAGGATGGAAAGTCACGGGCGAGAGCCAAGGTGGGAAGGGATACAGTGGGTCTACCGGGATACCGGGTTTGGAACCACTCCCAGCGGAGGACGAGGATGACGACGAGTTCGGGGAGATGCCGCCCATCGGGAGAATCGGCCACTCAGACACGGACTGGGTTGGCGGGAGAGTGGTGACGGCCAGCGGGGCGAGGGCCTTCTGGGATAAACCCGGCAAGTGGGCCTGGGTGCATGAGGAGCCGGCGATGGATTTCGCGGGGAGCACCATCAGGTTGGGTGAGCAACCGGGAACGGCACCACGGGTAGTGTTCGGAGAGACGATGCCGAGGTGAGACGAGGACATAGATATGGACAGAGACGTTAACGTCCAGAAGTTTGCTTACCAGCGGCTCCATAGACCGAGGAGGTCGCTTGGGGCAAAGGACGACTTGGGGTGGGATGCGTTGGTACTCAGCTGCGATTACTGCGGGAGGCTTACTCACCAGGAAAGGAGCTGCTTGTATCGATTCCAGAAGGGGACGAGCTGCCTCTACTGCCGCGAGTTGAGTCACAGGATGGGGGCGTGTCCACGGTTGCACAACCGGTGTTCTAAGTGCAACTTTCGGGGGCACTATGGACGCCAGTGCGACTGGATGGATGACGAGGAGAAGTTTAAGATCTTCGAGGAGTGGGCCGATGTCGGCGTCATGACGCGGCAGCGAATGAAGGCCCTGGAATTCCGGTGGGGTTTCTTTAATATTAACCAGGAGGCCCACCTGGAAATCATTAAACTGAGACTTCCGTTTACTTATCAAGAAGTAGCAACGGCGGCATCGTATGCTGGAGTGATGAATACGCAGAGGTATTTAGATAAATGGGCGCCAGAGAACCGGGGAGAGTTCAGAGATTTCCTGGCGGAGCATGTGCCGCGGGCCATGAAGTTGATCTTATGGGATGCTACTAGGGGAAAGCAGCAGGGGCATTCGGAGGGGCCACCTGCGAAGCGATACCGGGAGCTAATAACACCAGCGCCCAAGGAATCGACCACGGGAATCAGTAGGGAAGTAACGGCAAGGATGAGGGACCTTAAGGGGGACAAGAGCAAGGGAGCGGTGTCAACCAGGAAGCGACCGAGACAGAACGACAACAGAGGAAAGGAACTGAGATGGTTCCCAAAGACGGGAGGAGCAGAGTAGGACTCGGAGGGGAGATGTGGGGATGCCTGGAAGGCACCACATGCGAAGTAATACGAACTTCTAAGTGCAAATTTAATAAAAGTGCAATTAGTATGTACGTATGTAGTAATCGATAGAATATAATCATATAATCAATACAATCAATATAATCAAAGTAAGTACTATAGTCATGTAACCTTTTTCCAACTAGCTAGTGGGACTGGGGACCAACTGACTATGACAGGACGGGACACTAGTCGACTCACACTTCTTGAGTGCGACGGCACGAGAGGGGAGGGTGAGGCTCGTCAGGAGTGAGTGGAGCGGAACGAGTAGGGGTTGAGTACAGGAATGCAGGGGAGATAGTGAGAGGTGTGTTGATGCGTGTGGAGAGAAAACGGGTGCGATTCAAATGTGGGGGGGGGGGGGGGGGGCGAGGAGTAAGAGGCAGAGTGAGGGACAAAGAGGTCCGAAAGTAGAGTGGAGTTAGAGTGGAACTAGAGAAGTCAGAGTCAGTGCAGGGTAGAGTGGAGATATAAAATTGTGTGAGATGAGTCCACAATTGTCTCGAACCGAGACGCCAGATGTCTTGGTGCAACATAGGTTGGGGTTGCACCAAGAGGGGGTAGCAACATCATCCCCAGAGGGAGCAGCCTGGAAAGCCGACTCCAAGAAAAGAACTCCACCCCACACCCGATAGTAGTTCGGGTTCCAGCGGAATTGAAGCGCACTTATGGGTGATGCTATCTTCTCACCGGGAAGATAGCATGGGGGGGAGTGTAAGCGGATTCAGTTCCGCTGCAACACCCTCATAAATGGGAAGTGGCACATTTTCAGTAATATGTCGAAGGTACGAGATTGGTAATAACCAATCTCGTATCACAACCAATGACCGGGGACGACACGAACCCCAAAGCCACACAAAGGGAGGTTAGAGGTCAAACCACCTCGGGAGGGAAAAATAACCAACAGGGGCCAACAGGGGGAGGGAAGCACTCCCAGAGAGGTGAGAGGCGTGAAGTAGGTTATCAGCCAATAGGAGCGGGGGAGAGCATCCACTGAACAAACGCCACAGTAGTGTAGAAATGATTACATATATATTGTCAATGCATAACATTACCGGTTCAGTTACTCAGTCGTCAGTTCAGTGCAGACCGGTGATATTCTATACCGTCGCCGTCACCAATACATATATTTACCGGTACAGCATCCATCATATATCAATGCTGCCTAACTGTAACTCTTACTGTGCTATCACATATATATTCATTATCCGAGTATCAAGAAACATCAATTAACTCTTATTGTTTTACTGCAACGGCCTCGGCCTAGGTATCACCCAAAGGTAAACACGGTGACGCGTAATATACAAATCCGGTCACACAAATCACCAAAAAAACATAACCAGTGTTCCCAAATGGGACATGAAAGAAAGAAAGCCCCCATGACCAATAAAATTGTATAAAATCGGTTTGTGGTTTTCAATATTTTGAGACACTACTTCTTATTTTTGTTATTCTATAAAATATAGTGGATTAGCTGTGCTGCCAGTGTTCACAAATGGGAACAGGTCTTTTTTGAGAAAACTAACAAGTGCAATGTAGGAGTTCAGCTGAAGGATGGTTTAATGGTAACAGTGCTAGCTTATGCCGATGGTAATGTTATCCTGGCCAAGTGTGAAGAGGATCTACAGTTCCTTTAAGAGGAGTACATTTATGGTGCAAGAAGTGGCTTCTGGAAATTAATGAAACGAAATAAAATCTAATTCATTTTCATAGTGCCAGCACTAAGCGATCAACAAGTATAATTGGAGTGGGCAATGTAGTACTTAACCCTATTAAACCCGGGGGGGGGGGGGTCAATATGACCCGCCCGTGGTTTTTTTGTTATAATTCTGAAACAAACGCAGTTGGGAATCTGAAATTTTATGACTTTTCCTAAAAATCTATTGTCTTTCTAGTAATGAAAACCGTTTTCAAAGATATTGGGTAGTTTTCAAGTTATAGCACCATTTTTTAACCCTACTTTTGGCACTTTTTTTTGAGACGTTTTTTGAAAATTACAGTTCATTACATATGATTTGTAACATCTCTATTTTTGATTTACACCGGTTTTTTGGTGTTAGCAATTGGATGGAATTCATATAAATTGATGTAGAAATCTTGTTTTTTTTCGGCGGGTGCCAAATTTTGGTGCCAGCACCAAATTTTGAAATATGTAAATTTTGTAAATTGATTGTTTGAAACTTGTTTTATACGCAATTGGGGTTTTTTTGGGTTCTGGTTTCGATGGAATATATACCAGTTGAACCAAGCGTATCAAACTTGTATTTTTCGGTGCTGTGTGCAAATTTTGTGCTAGCACGAAATTTTGAAAATCCATTCAATAGATAAAATTGCTTGTGACAATTTATTTCTTGCGTTTTACAGTATAAGTTTATGGCTGTTTTGAATTTAATGGAATATATAATTATCGAACTAGATTGTATTTTTCGGAAGTGGGTGCAAAATGTGGTGCTAGCACCAAATTTTGAAAACCATCAAATATATCAATAGATTGTGTCACCTTGTTTCTTGCGTTATACGGGTTTCTGAGGGTTCTGAATTCAATGGAATCAGTAAAAATTTCATAAGAGTTTTCAAACTTGTATTTTTCGCCGAAGAGTGAAAATTGTTGTGCCAGCACCAAATTTTTGAAAATAAGCAAATTGATCAGTAGATAGTATCATCTTGTTTCTTGTGTTATACGGGTTTATGAGGGTCCTGAATCCGATGGAATCAATAAAAACATCACTGGACATCGCATTGTACTTTTTGGTGATGGGTACGAAATTTGGTGCTAACACCAAAATTTGCCAAATTACGCCGAAAAATACAAGTAGCAATGATCTGGCATATTAGAAATGTATTCCATTAGAATCAGCGCCCTAGAAAACCTATAAATGTGAATTTATAGCATTGTATAAGCGAATAAAAAATTTTGTGTTCTAACTTTTCATTTTTTTCCTACGCAGATAGGACTAAACAGCCATTTATAGTATTCATATCATTTTTTAAATATTTTCCAATGTACTTTGCGCCCCAGAAAACCTGTATTGAAATACAATTAGCCGAAAAATGTAACTTTAAAATTTTGTGAATATTGTGCACTACTTGTAATTTTGGTGCTGCAAAATAACCAGCCCTGTACATTTTTTCGAAATTTTTTTTTCGGTCTGATCCGGACTAGTGATACCGACGTACAAACAAAAAATCAGTCGTTTTCTTAAAAATTTGTAGATTTTAGAGGGGGGGGGGGGGGGGGGGTGTCAATATGACCCTGTGATTATTTAATATTATCAATAATAGTATATCTAAATTAATAACCTGTGTGAGAGAAAGTGAGTAGTGAGGGAGAGAGAATAGAGGAGAGGCAGAAAGGATTGGAAAAGTTGGCATAGTTATTGTGTGATGAATTGAAAGTCGAGATTGTTTCAGATTGTTTCTTGTTTATTTATTTAGTGTAATTAATTTCATTAATATTATCATTAATATATTGTTTAAATATTAAATTGTATATTCATATAAATTGCTTGTGTTTTCAATTACAAGCTATCACCACAACCAATATTATGTCATTAAAGTTGCAACAATTAATCCGATCATTTAATGGCAAAGGTGATTTTCAAGAGTGGAAAAAGAAATTCGACCTTGTAGCAAGATCTCAGAAATGGGAAGAGAAGCATCTTTACTTGCCGATATTTCTGGAAGATCACGCTTTTACCGTTTATGACCAGTTAGACGATGTCAACAAAGAAAACTACGAAGTTATTGAAGCGACTTTAACTAAGGCGTTTTCTGTTACACCCTATCAAGCGTATACGCAGTTTGTAAGTCGGAAATGGGGCGTTGGGGAGGCGGTTGAAGTTTATTTATCGGACCTGAAACGTTTACTTGTGTTGTCTGATCTGAAACCTACTGACATCGAAAGGTTTCATCCCGTGTTGAAATGTCAGTTTATTTGTTTATTGTCTACCAAGTGAGGTAGGTAGTCAACTTTTGACACTTACTGCGGTTGACGATTATACGCTATCGTTGGAAGATCTCATGACCCGTGCTAGAAATATTATAGTTGATAAGAAACCAGATGACTCCTTGTATGCCGTGGGAGCGGTAGGAGGTAAAACGATAGTAGACCATCGCCATCTAGCGGGTCAAATAACAAACCAACGACAACTTTTGTTTGTTATAACTGTCAGAAAACTGGTCATTATTCCTCGAGTTGTCCGGAGAAGAAATCGATTAGATGCTTTAGGTGCGGTGGAGGAGGGCACATCGCTAGAGATTGCCCTTCTAAATGGTCGGGAAACGTGAAAGGGGGGTTGTAGGAGTTGCCGCACAACCAACCTCCCAGTTAAAATCCCCTAGATGTGCGGTTACATTATCTATTAACAACTATGAGCAACGTTACAAGTGCAAGGTGGGTATAGATACTTATTGTTCCCATACTATTGTTTCTGCTGGTTATTTATGTAATAAACCAAGTGCAAATTACTCAAATCAGTTCAGTCAGTCATTACAAATGTTAAATGGTAGTAAAGTAAGAGTTATCGGTAAAGTGCAATTACATGTATATGATTTACCTGGTGTTGACAATTGTGTGCTCATTGAAGCGTGGGTGGTACATGGATGTAACATTTTTGATGTTGATATACTGCTTGGAATGAATGTTATTTTAAAACTAGGTGGTTTGAATGTTGTTACAAATCCTGTTAGAAATTGTATCACTGCTGTTAGATTTCCGAATAATGTACTTGACAATGAAGTGTGTGGAGCTGTTAACAAAGTAAATGATAGTGATGACAAGGACAAAGGCTATGAATCAGTAGGTAAATGTAAATCGAATATATTAACATCTAATACTGCTACTGTTCAGTGTTATGACAATGGCGATGTGACTATATCTGAAAGCGATTTTGTTGTAAAGTATTCAAGTGCAAAAGGGTTTTGGGAAGTTGAGTGGTTATGGAAAAGTGGAAATATACCAGTTGGTACTGTTGGCAGTGGTATTTCAGATTATGGTATGAAATTGTCCAATGATCACATGTCCATGTTTTCAAAGGAAATGCAATTTTGGATAATAAATTTTTGGTTGAATATAAAGAAAATGTACATGGCAATGTCAAATGTGTTCTACCTGTAATGCCTGTGGTACAGGAACATAAACTTAGTACACCAGTGAGGCCAGTATTAGATTACAAACGTCTAAATGATTTAATTGAAAGTTATCCAGGACAGCAAATGTCAGTCTGTAGTGAGAAAATACGAAAGTGGAGGCAATGGTCTGATAATTGTTCACTACTTGACATCAAGAAAGCGTACCTGCAAATTCGTGTAGCTCCACATCTGCTGTGTTATCAGGTAGTAGCGTATCAAGATAAACTGTATGTAATGTCTAGAATGGGATTTACTATTGTTGAGTTTATATTGTTTCATGCGTACAGCTTTTCACGCAATTGTGTTGACAGTTATGTTGACGACATCGATGTCGATCAAGATATTGTTTCTTGCAATGAAGTGTCACTTGCTTTAAACACGTATGGATTGCCTACAAAGGAACCAGTCCCAATAGAAGATAGTTGTGTGTTGGGTTTACAGATTGTAAATTCAAACGGCGTTTTGAAATGGACAAGGCGGGAAAAGGGGGATTTAAAACCAAATGTTTCCCAAATGTCTCGAAGGGAGCTCCATTCTTGGTGTGGTAAATTAATAGGTATATACCCAGTTTGTGGATGGCTTCGTGTAGTATGTAGTTGGATGAAGCTTCAATGTAGTGAAGTTGAAGGACATTGTGATTGGGATGACCCAATACCTCCTTGGGTGTTAAACTTAGTCTTGGATGTTTGGAAAATAATTCAGCACAATGATCCTGTAGGAGGCATATGGCGGGCCAAGGTAGAGGATAAATGTTGTGTATTGTTGTGGTGCGATGCAAGTGATGTTGCAAAGGCAGTTGTGCTAGAAATTAATGGAGAAGCAGTAGAGGATTGTGCCTGGTTGAGAAAGAAGCGCGAATCAAAACTTCACATCAATGTTGTAGAATTAGATGCCGTTTTAGAAGCTGTTAATTTAGCCATTAGTTGGGAGATAAAGGATATCACCATCTGTACAGATTCTATAACAGTTTGTCGTTGGGTGCAGTCTACCTTAAAGAATATACAACGTGTACATAGAGATGGTATGTATGTAAATTTAGTTAAACGACGACTGGAGCTTATTCTAGAACTGACAAGAGTATACAAGTTAAATGTCAATATTCAGTGGGTTACTTCAAAGACGAATAAGGCTGATGTACTTACAAGATTACCTAAAGAGTGGTTATCTCCGAAAAAGTCACATATATGTAAAGAGAGTGGACGTCAATTGATAGAAAATGTTGAAAGTTTTGGTGGCATTGTTAAGAGTAACCAGAGTGAGTATTACTGTGGTATATCTCTGTGTCGTATAAAGGAGGAACAATTGAATGACGCAGAAATTCAAAATCTTTTCAGCAAAGCCAAAGTTTTGTCAAATTTTAATGGCATAAAAAGTCAGATTATCTCGTTTGATGATATATTATTTAGAACAGTGAAGGTTCCCCCAGATGAAGAATTTAATGTTCCCCTGCTATGCTATCAAAAACTCTAGAATGTGAAGCAATCGCGAATGTTCACAAATCATATGGGCACCCCTGCCATGAAACGACCAGAGAATTGTTGCGTCGTAAATGTTATTTCCCGAATATGTCAAGTAAATGTCAAGAATACTTAAGGAACTGCGAGGCATGTTCATTAGCAAATCCGTTAAAGCCAGAAAGTAGTGTTGGTAACGCGCGCATGGTTATTCCTGACAGACCATGGCAGGTTATCCAGATGGATACAGTCAAAATTCCAGGGGACAGTTATTATGTTGGGTTATTGGTTTTATTTGATGTCCTGACCAAATACGTTGAAGTAGTATAAATTAAAAGCTATTCTCATGATGACATAATCGAGGCATTGTTAGAAATATGTCGACGCTGAGGGCCTCCAGAGATTATCCGTAGCGACAGTGGTACTGAATTGTGGAATCGTATGACAAAGGAGTTATTTAATCAATTCAATATAGTAGTGCGACGAGGAGCCGTTAGACATCCTGAAAGTCAGGGTGCGGTGGAGAGATTCCATAGAACATTCCTAACTCTTATTAGAAAAACTGTTGACTGCAATCGATCATGGAAAGCAGATATAGATTTACTACTATACTATTATCGCCATCGTCCAACTACTACAACATCAGTTACACCTACTAAGGCAATGTGTGGTTGGGACTGGCAGACACCAAGAATAAATAGAGACGCATCGATAAGTATGATAAAATATTGCAGCCGTGACCCCAAGTTAGTCGACTATCTAGATGAGTGCCTATCTCATCTAGACAAGTTGTCTCTTAAACCTCCGAGAGTATTTTCAACGGGGGATCAAGTATATTTACAGCGTGAAGCGCGTGCACCAAAATCATTGAACCTATGGGTTAAAACTTGGTCAATTGTCGACATCGTTAATGAATCAACTGTTGTCATTAGCCACAACAATGGAAAGTTTCGTGACAAGATTGTCAATATTCACATTATTAAGCATGCAGTGGAAGTAGACTCTGATAATGTTGTAAAGCTGGAACGTAGTAACATAGGATCCAATACTGATAGATCTAAAACTCTTTCATCTCATTTAGATCATGAAGTGGTAGTTAATGAATTGATCGCTGGTGAAGAGATTAGCTCTTCAGATAACGTTGTCGAGGAGATTGGGATTGAAAGCAGTGACGACAGTGTAGAGTTAGAAATTCCGAGAAGATCCACCCGTGTGCGTCGTCCAGTAGATCGTTACGGTATTATATAAAAAATTGATTGTTGAATTCCATTTTGATAAAAAATTGCGCGAATATTTTATCAGGGGAAGGTGTGATTATTTAATATTATCAATAATAGTATATCTAAGTTAATCAGCTGTGTGAGAGAAAGTGAGTAGTGAGGGAGAGAGAATAGAGGAGAGGCAGAAAGGATTGGAAAAGTTGGCATAGTTATTGTGTGATGAATTGAAAGTCGAGATTGTTTCAGATTGTTTCTTGTTTATTTATTTAGTGTAATTAATTTCATTAATATTATCATTAATATATTGTTTAAATATTAAATTGTATATTCATATAAATTGCTTGTGTTTTCAATTACAACCCCCCCCCCGGTATTTGTACAACATTTTATAGCCCGGTACTAATAGGGTTAAGACGGTTGACCATTACAAATATTTGGGGATTTATTTTGATGAGCTTGGACATTTTTGTAAAGCTGTTAGTAGTAGAGACACATTGGGTGTCATATGACACCCAATTGTCACCCTATGGGTGTCATTGGCGCCATACTGTCTGGGTGACACCCCCGCCCCCAATTTGGCTAATTAGACCCTAATTGACAGGTGTCATATGAATTAATTAGTACAATTAAACCCTAATAGTTGTCTTATGACTCCTAGTTAGGGTTTAATTGATTTTCCTAATTAATCAGAATGATTAACGCCCTGACATGCAATGGTCATCAGTGATGTCCAAGTGTCCCAAAGAGGTGCAAAGGGTGTCATAAGTGACACCTCAGCTATTTTATTTATTAATACTTATTTATTTGTAATTGTATTTAATTTTAATTTATTTATTTGTATTGTGGTGGTCTTGAGGAGTAAAACCTCTATGGGACTGGATGGCTCGCCCCAAGCAGGACTGTCGTCTGTTACCGGTACTTATTAGTAGGCATAGTTCTCAGTCATGCAATATTGCATCTATGAATTTTGCAATACATGTTCCGCCGATATTGAAACCGCTACACTGGTGACCCGGACACCCACAAACGGCATTTTGTGTGGTTTTCCCTTATTACCAGTACTTTCCTACAACCTACGCAGCTTCAACAATGGCAATTGCGGACATCAACGCGGTGGCACTCAAACTTCCGACATTCTGGCCTGCCAGCCCGGCAGTTTGAATCACCCAAGCAGAAGCACAATTCCACATCCGCCATATCACTATCTCGGGAGTCAGCAGGAATAAACCTCGCCCCACGACATCTTCCATGCCAAAAAAGAACAATGAAACAACCGAATACTACTGGTACCGGTACTAAACAATACGCAGACAATGATAATGTTTGCTTTTATCACAGTCGGTTTGGCAATAACGCCTATAGATGATGTCATTCTCCATGTAAATTTGCGGGAAACGCTCAGGCCAGCGGAAACGCTCTCAGCGTTTCTCCTGGGAATTCGTAGTGGCCGATGTATCCCAACTGCTGCTTGGGGCTGACTTCCTTCGCGCTAATGCACTCATGGTCAATATGCATGATCAACAACTAGTTGATGTGCAAACGTTTCAACCAATTCCATTGGTCCGTGCTCCAGCCAATCACCACTCCACTACTAAAACTGCGTCAGCGGCCACCATTGGCAGAATTTACAGCGAACTACTCAAGGAGTTCCCGACCCTCACGACTCCAATATTTACTGACTCAAAACCCCGCCATGGTGTGGAACATTATATTCCCACACAAGGACCACCAGTACATGCTCGGGCCCACTGCCTCTCACCCAGCAAACTCGAGATAGCGAAGGCAGAATTTCGCGCTATGGAGGAGTTAGGAATTATCTGTCGCTCTAGCAGCCAGTGGGCCTCCCCAGTACACATGGCGCCTAAGCCTAATGGTGGGTGGAGGCCTTGCGGTGACTACCGGTGCCTTAACAACGCTACTACACCCGATCGTTATCCTGTCCCACATATACAGGACTTCAGTGCTAATTTAACTGGGGCTCGAATATTATCAAAGGTCGATCTCATTAGGGGTTATCACCAAATTCCGGTAGCAACTGGATATATTCCGAAAACTGCAGTGATAACCCCATTTGGACTTTATGAGTTCCTTCGAATGCCTTTCGGGCTAAAAAATGCCGCTCAAGCATTCCAACGCCTAATGGACACTGTGTGCGCAGATCTTCCATTCATCTTCATATAGATGGATGATATCCTAGTATTTAGCCGCTCAGAAGAAGAACATTTAAAACATCTACGCGAACTCTTCCAAAGACTCTCCAACCATGGCTTGATTATCAATCTTGCTAAGTGCCAGTTTGGTGCAACTGATATCGACTTCCTTGGACACCATATCAACCAATATGGAGTCACACCACTAACCCAGAAAGTCCACGCTGTCCAGAATTATCCTCAGCCCACTACTGCTAAAGGGTTGCAAGAATTTCTAGGAATGATCACTTTCTTCTACCACCAATTTATTCCCTCGGCAGCCAAGATTCTCCAAACACTCTATCAGGCCATCACTAACAAATCAAGGTCACTCACCTGGACATCATCAATGCTTTCAGCTTTCAACACTGCCAAGCAGACTTTAGCTTCTGCCACATTATTGGTTCATCCTCAAACGGATGCGCCCACAGCCATCACAGTCGATGCCTCGGATGCAGCCGTAGGAGCTGTTCTAGAACAGCTAATTGATGGTTACTGGCAGCCTCTCGCGTTTTTCAGCAAACAACTAAGACCTCCAGAACAGAGGTATAGTGCATTTGACAGGGAACTATTGGCCCTATACTTAGGTAGTCGACACTTTCGTTATTTTCTGGATGGGCGAGAGTTCACGGCCTTTACAGACCATAAGCCTCTAACTATGGCAATCTCCAAAGCTTCGGACCCCTGGTCTCCTTGACAACAGTGACACCTGGCCTATGTCTCCGAATTTACAACAACAATCAAACATATATCAGGGAAAGATAACCTGGCCGCAGGCGCACTTTCACAAACAGGGGTCAATGAACTTTCTCTGTCAGTTCAGTCTGGTTTAGACTATATATCCATGGCAGCTGACCAATGTACTGACCCTGATATTCAGGCTTATCGCACTGCAATCAGCAGTTTGGTATTACAGGATGTGCCGTTTGAGCCAGCATGGTCCTGGGCTCTGTATGGTAATACAGGATGTGCCGTTTGAGCCAGCGTGGTCCTGGGCTCTGTATGGTATTACAGGATGTGCCGTTTGAGCCAGCGTGGTCCTGGGCTCTGTATGGTATTACAGGATGTGCCGTTTGAGCCAGCGTGGTCCTGGGCTCTGTATGGTAATACAGGATGTGCCGTTTGAGCCAGCGTGGTCCTGGGCTCTGTATGGTATTACAGGATGTGCCGCCGTTTGAGCCAGCGTGGTCCTGGGCTCTGTGTGGTAATACAGGATGTGCCGTTTCAGCCAGCGTGGTCCTGGGCTCTGTATAAAGTAATTTTCACCGACATGCAGTGAATATTTTCAGCACTTTACTTTTTCGATATTTATTGCAATTCGTTTGGTGTCTTTGCTTCTGAGAGACGAACACAGTTATAAAAAGCCAGCAAGCTGGCTATAAGAAGGCCGTCCATAGACAAACATAGTGTACACTGTAGTTGGGTCCCTCTCCATTCATTATTATTAACCCCTATTATTATTATTATACTCCCATTCAGACCATACACTTCAGGAGGGTTCTAAAAACAACACAATTGACCAGGTAGTTTCGGAGCCTTTTGTGTGACAAACAACAGTCAGACAGACAAACAAACAAACAGACACGATTTTCTTACAGTAAGGAAATCTGAAGATTTACAAATAAAACATTTGAACGGCCCTGTGCCTAGAATTCAATCAGCTGCCCCCCCCCCCCCCCCCCTAACATAGCAGTGACGGTATTAATTGCTATTCGATTAGTGTCTTTACTTCTGAGAGACGAACACAGTAAATAAAAGGTCAAACACGTAAGTTGGAAAGTTGGAAAGGGCGCCTTTAAGCAATATTGGGGAGTACGAGGTTGATTACCAATCAACCTCGTATCACCCCCAATAAATGGGGACGACAAACCCCAAAGGGCCTCACACAATGGAGGTCATAGGTTAAGCCTCCGGGGAGAAGGAAAGTAACATCAGCGGGGGGGGGGGGGGGGGGGGGGGAAACTATCCCACAGAGTAAAAGGCGTGAAGTGGGAAATTAGCCAATAAGGAACAAGGAAGGTATCGCTAGATGAAGGCCTAGTACTAGGATCGGCATGCTGCATTGCAGCTGCATTTTTAAGAATGCTGTGCCGGCTTGTCAACAAAATTGCACCGCCACAATTCCCTATCACCCATGACATTTGCTAGATCATCCGCATCTTTAAGGCCAGTGTCCTTTAAGATGCGTCTCAAGAAAGTCATGGGCTGTCCACCATGCTTATTCACTCCATGAGGCTGCCAAAGTACAAGATTATGCACTGGCTGGTCCTCACGGCGAAAGCAATGTCCTGCAAAGCGGAGGCGATTTTGTTCTAGTGTCAAGCTTGGGGGAACCAATGAGACACCTCCAATGTTATATAGTGTCTGGTTGGAGATGTGTGCATTGTACTTGACACAATGTACCCGGCGTAGCATTCTTGTGAATGTGCCATCCAGAGATTTGGTGTCCTCAGCAGTTAGAGCCCAGCATGGACTCCCGTAGAGGAGTACTGAAACTACTGCTGCTCTAAATAATCGGACCTTAAGTTTCCGATTAATTCTCGGTGACTTCCAAATCCTGGAAAGCCTATTCAAGATGAAGGCCACAGTACCATAAGGGTGTTTAGATATATTATGCTATGTACCATACCGGTCAGTTAGTTTACCCAGTCACTCAGTGAACACCGGTGACATCTTTGCACCGTCATCGTCACCCAATACTGCTATGCCGGTACATATCTTGTCAATCTACTATTGCTGCTTAACTGTAACTTACTGTGTCATATATATATATATCATTATCTGAATACCAAGGAACATCAATCAATTCTTATTGTTTCACTACAACGGCCTCGGCCTCGGCACCCAAGGGTAAACACAGTGACGCGTAGCAAACCAAATCCGGTCGGGATCCCTCGATCCCGTCACAGTGCAAAGATCTAAGGGAACCACTATCAAAACTGTGACTGCCAAGGAAGTTAAAGATGAGCCAAGAAGGAGAGACGACACCGCCGCAGACCCCGGACGACAACCTAACGATCCGCGAGGCCGCGGCGAGACGGTATCGACCCACGAGGCCGGATTCGCCGACGAGAGACAGTCCGGCGGCCCAGGCGGAGGGCGGCCGTCTACCACAGTGAGGGACGAGCGAGTCGAGAGAAGGGAGAGACGAGTCGACGCACGACGGCGGTCGACGTACCGATGTCGCTGGCCAGCCACAGGCCGAGGGCGACGGATGGCCCTCCGGAACGGCGACGGTGGGGCCGCCGGTACGACAGGGGAGTAGAGAGTTATTGCAGATAGATGTATGGGCCCCAATATATTAACATCAACCCCAGTACCAAACATACCGGTGGGGGGGGGGGGGGGGGGGGGGGGACAGCGTGACATTCCCCCATTACAATATCAACAATATACTCAAACAGGAATAAGAACATCGAACCCCCTGGACGAGAACAGGTCGTGCGACACGGAAATATGGAGGGGGCCGTTACCCCCAATGATATATACAACTCAAATAAAATCAACAGATAGGACGGGCGGACTGCACCAAACAGGAGAATCTGTACAGCATCCATCGAACCCATTGGAAGCACAGGTAATGGGAATGGCGACACTAATCGATGCACTGAAGACCAGGATCGAGTTACCACCAATCGAGCCATTTAAATTCGACGGAAGTAGGCCGGAAGAATACCTGCAATTTCGGCGCATGTACAGCAATGAGATATTAAGTAAGAACCTGACGCAGGCGGAGTGCCTAAAATATCTACAGGTGTATACAGGAGGCCCAGCATACGACATCGTGAGGCAGTACCAGGGCATCGAGGGTGGCTTCACGACAGCATGGCGGGCACTAGACAGGGAGTACGGGCACCCGGCCAAGATCATCCGGCAGACCCTGAGAGGTATAACATTGGGTGGCCTACAAGACAACCCTGTTAGCATAAAGACCTTTGCGAACAAGGTCGAGAAGGCGTTAATCATGTTAAAGACGCTAGACGCGCCATACAAACTCAACGCATCTAATAACATCACCACGATAGCGCAGGCACTGCCGATCTGGCTGCGGAGCAAGTGGAGGAAGATCACCTTCTCCATTCGGGAGAAGAAAGGTGCGGAGCCAGGGCTAGAGGAAATGTCGAGCTTCCTAAACTACGAAGCCGAGTTGATAACACACCCAGTCTATAGTGAGGATAGTTTGGGGAAGGCGCCAACAATACCGAATACAACAGGCCTAAACCCGAACACAATCCTGCAGATCCATTCCCGAGAGTAAGACAGTCGCTACGACACGCGGCCACACAGGGGGCTACAAGCCCACAGTTAGCTGTGATTAGGGCCACACCATGGCAGGGACAGAAAGAAAATAACACCACAAATAAACACAATCCCAACATACCCAGTAGGCCGAGTCTAGATAACCAAAACACTAAATCGGTAGATATAAACCTACGCGCGATACGTGAAGGACTATACAGGGAACGCTATAACCCAGGATTCGAATGTCAACTGCATAGGGACGGAACCCATAAGACCATGAGTTGTAAGCACTGGCAAGCGTTGCCCAAACAAGATCGTGTAGCCTACACAGACGCAAACGGACTATGTCATCGATGTGTGGTAGAAGGACACAGATCCGGAGAGTGTAGAGAAACAGCAGTTAGAGAGTCCGAGACTGGAGGCCAAACAATGGCTACAAGCACGACAGTGGCAAGAAAGAAGAGAAAAGTACTACTCGGGGTAGTACCAGTGAAGATATCAGGAGAGGGCAGTCGATCAGTAACGACATTAATGCTGGTCGACAGCGGAGCAGCCTTCACGCTGGTGGAGAACTGGGTGGCCGAAGAGATAGGGCTAAAGACGAGGCCGAATAGAATGGCGGTAACTACCGTCTCAAGTAAGGATGAGGTCCTGGAGATGAGGACGGGGCGGTGCAGGATATCAGCGATTGCACCGGGATGCGACTATGGGGCGACCATCGACCCCATCCAGGTGATAGAATCGATAAATATCAACGCCAGGCGACCAACCAACATTGAGGTCGAACAATATAGATTCCTGGACGGTATCGATTTCTCAATACCAGAGGTGGACGTTAGGAAGGTATCCATTATAGTAGGAATGGACTGCCCGACGGCCCACGAGAGAATAAGACGGTCTTCGGCGAAGACAGACAGCGGGATCCGACGGCAATCCTCACGCCGTTCGGATGGACGCTTAGCGGCCCAGTTAAAACCAAGATTCCATCCAGAGTGACGGAGACATCAGGGTGCATGTTACCAGGCACCGTAGACGCAGAGGACGCAGAGGAGAGACCAGGAGACGGTAGATAAGCCAGACGGGGAAGTAACAGTAAGAGAGTGGGCGGAGGAGAATGGATTTGACGCGGAAGACTTAGAGGCAATGGGATGGAACAAGGGTCCCAGCAAGTATCGGTATGGGGATGGAGAGGAGCGGACGGCGAGATGTCCGGAGGACAACAGTGTCCGGTGGAGTGTCAGGAGGACAAAGTCGGAGGAGTGTCCGGAGGAGTGTCCAGAGGAGTGTCCGGAAGAGACGCCGGTCCGGTTGAGAGGCATACCGACAAGGGGAGGTCGAGTAAGGAAGACAGGATGGAAAGGGATAGGACTACTATTGTACGTTCTGTTTTGTCTGTTCTTTCACTTTCTTTTCATTCTGCCACCGGGAGACAACAAGGTGGGAGGTGGCATTTTGATGCCAAGAGACGAGGAAGTTAAGAAGGCGGCGGAGAGACCCGATTTTGGGGTGGCAGAAGAGGGAGAACCAATTCCTGGTGAGTTGGAATTGGCGGAGAGAGTGTGGCGAAGAATAAGAGGACGTATAGGGGGGCAGTGGGAGAATGCCTCCTGGAAAGAATCGATGGAAGATCAAGGGGGACATTAGAGTTTAGTCGTCCAATATTTTGGACTGAGGGGGGTGGGAATGAGGGCGAGACGCCCTTCCCACACAAATAATTATTTAATTAAAATAAATAATAAATAATTAAATAATAAATAAGTAGAAGTTAGATAGTAAGTAGAAATATTTAGAAATGTAATAAAGTTATTACAGTAGATTTATACTATATAATACTGTATACTTTTTTGGTGAAGGTTTACTACAGGTACAGTGCTGATAGATGATTTATTGTTTGAGAGACAAGCCAGCAAGCAGATTATTATATTTAGTATTGTCTGACAGCTGACCCCTTTTCTTGTTGCTTTAGCTGACTGCCGGATGCAGTCAGCATTATGTTCGACTGAAGGCTGACTGTTGGATACAGTCAGCACTGATATATTTGGTGTGTGTATATTCCGCACATTTTGGTGCCTGGACCCGGATCCTGTTGAATGAAGGAATATAAAAATCCCGAATAGATTTCAAAATCGCAGTTATGACGTTTAGAGCTATACAAGGCACTGCCCCTTCTTACTTGTCGGACCTTATTAAACCCTGCAGTAATAACCGAACAGGCCGAAATATGAGATCTGTTTCATCAAACTGTCTACAGGTTTATCCAGCTCGAACAACGTTTGCTAGACGATCATTTAGCTATGCAGCACCGATGGTTTGGAATGCACTGACTTGTGACCTGAGAGATCCAAGTATTACACTTGAGATGTTTAAAGCTAGACTGAAAACACACTTTTTTAATCTGTATTTTAACTCATAATTGTTGCAAAGTTTTTAATTGGGAAATTATTTATAAAAATTATAATTTTACACATAATTATTATTAAAGGGATAACAATACAGAACTATGATGCTATTTATGAATTATATGATTTTTATCGATAACATTTATTTAGAACATTTTTAGAACACGATTGCATTTTATGCATTTTATATTCGATATATTTTTAATTTACGGCCAAACACTGTACAGTATTACAACTTTGCTATTTATGGAATCGGTTATCTTTGCAAATTTGTAATGGAAGAACTTATATTTTTGAAATTAGTACTGTTTGTTTTTTAAATAATCGTAAATTATTTTGCGATAACTTGATGTAATAATTTTAAATCCCTTGTATTTTTAATGTGTGTTGTAAATATAAGTTTGTAATAATTAATTAGTATGTAATAGTTAATTAGTATTTGTATTTAAATAATGTGCAGAACTATAAATTTGATTACGGTGCCCTCTGCATGACTAATGTTAGAAGGGGGCACGTTAATAAGCCATTATTATTATTATTATTATATAATCAGTGTTTGGGAATACTGTTTGGCAGTTTGGTGAATACTGGAATACCTACTGCAGTACTGAACTGGAGTAATTAATCAGATAGGCTCAAACTGCAAACTGTTATATTTGGATACAGTACAGCAGTAAACTGCGTATTCGACGGACGTACCTGTATCTACGGTCAGACGGTTAGGCCTAACGAGCCTATTGGCCTACCTATATTCATATTGCTGTATTAGTCAGTACGGTATATAACGGTACTGGTACTGCATTTCGGCATTCGGAAATAAACTGGAACTGTGACACAACGCAAATTACGAAGTCAATCCGGCCAGAAATATTTGTAATTTAATCTACCTAACCTAGGCCTTGTAGATAGAATGGCTGAACCGCTGGGTAAGTTAAGGAAACGGAGAGCAGGTCATAAAGCAACCGCTACTCGTTTAATGGGAGATCTCCATGGCGAAATGTACTCAGATTTCGCCAACCGTACATTACACGATGATGTCAATGTTGAAACTATAGAGGATTTATCCGAGGGATTGCGAAATCAGAGGGCGAAAATAGCTGAGTTGACTGAGGAGATTCAACATCTTGTAGAAGATGAAGATCAGTTAGTTACCGAAATCAATTCGTCTGCTAAGGATGACATGCAGATAGGTTCCTTATTGCATCGAATAGATAAGTTATTAGGTCTAAGTAATTCTGTAAGTCAGCATGGCCAAATCCACCCTTCTGATCACATCGGTTTTAATCCGGAAAATACTGGGTTAGATAGAACCCAGATAGGAAATACGAGGCCTATGGGATTAACCCCTCAGAAGCTTCCAAACCTTAAACTTCCAAAATTTAGTGGCGATCCGATAGAATGGCCCAATTTCTGGGATCAATTTGAGGATGCAATACATAAGAGAACTGATCTAGCTATTACATCTGATACAGGGGATGTTTGTTTGGCAACTTCGGGTGGATCTACATTACTTCCTACCGCAATCTGTCCTATAAGATTCCTAAATGATGGGAAGGAGGATGATTACTCTGTTCGTACAATTCTCGATCAAGCTGCACAACGTACTTTTATACTCCGTCGAATTGTCAAGGCATTAGGATTGAAGACAATTAATAAGGTTTCATCTTCTATAGACGGATTTAATAAGGAAGGACCAAGGAAGGTTTATGATGAAGTTCGTTTCCGAATTTCAACTTCGGATGGTTTAATTGAGACTTGGGCGTTAGTTGTAGATAAGTTGCCTCTTAGATTATCTTCCCCGGGTCGTACCAAGATGGTCTCTCAACTACAGCTGCGTGGATTTAAGTTAGCAGATCCTCGTACCGGAGATGATTTATCTGACATTGGGTTGTTGATAGGAGTCGACCAGTACTTTAACTTCGTTTATGGGGAATGTATTCAAGGTGGTATTTATCGGCTTCCTTCTAATCTTGGTGATGTCATTACTGGTACATTGCCTTTATGTGATTCCCAATCAAACTCAATTCAATCAAATGTTATTACGGCTCTCCTTATTGGTTGTGTTGAAGAGTCGGATAATCTTGATGATGCCCTCGAACGACTTTGGAGATTAGATACAATCGGTATCTCATCTGATGACACCAACCCTATTGATGAAGCTGTTATGAAGGAATTTGAAGAAAACACTAAGTATGTTGATGGAAGATATGTTGTTCGTCTACCTTGGAAACCGGATTTTCCATGTCTACCATCCAATTACGGATTATCGATAAAGCGACTTCAGTCGACATTGACGAAGTTGTCAAAGAATCCTTTGTTATTGGAATGTTATAATAGTATTAAATTCTTCAACAGTTAGAACGTGGATTTATAGAACTAGCACCCCCCTATATTGCTACGGGTTCTAAAATACACTACCTAGCCCACCATGGAGTTGAAAAACAATCGATAACAACTCCATTACGAATCATATTCGATTGTTCGGCACGGGCTGGTCGTGGGTTACCGAGTCTCAACGATTGTTTGTATTCGGGACCGAGTTTAATCTCACAAGATCTCATTGAAATGCTACTGCGTTTTCGTCTGAACCTGTATTGCGCATTGGCGGATATCGAGAAGGCTTACTTACAGGTGATATTAGATGAAAACGATCGTGACGTCACACGCTTCATGTGGCCAGAGGATCCAACCAATCCTCACAGTCCTTGGGTCACATATCGATTTCGAGTAGTCCTTTTTGGTGCTACTTGTTCCCAATTCCTTCTCAATGCTACTGTGCGTCATCATGTCCGCAAACTAAACCCTCCATGCGCTCAACGTATTCTCAATGGTTTGTACGTAGACAATTTACAAGCTAATGATAATTCTGAGCATTGTTTAATTAATTTTTATAACGAAAGTCGCGGTATTTTATCCGCTGGTGGGTTTCCTTTAAGGGAGTGGGTTACTAATTCACCAGAATTAGCTGAGTTGATAAAAGTAAACCATGACGGACCTAAAGTAACTAATAATGAACAAAAGGTTTTGGGATTATGTTGGAACATGTCTGATGATGCCATAGGATTCCAAGATAGGAGGAACATGACATCATCAGCGGTTATTTTAACAAAACATAAGGTTGTTAGTTTGGCATCAAGGGTTTTTGATCCATTGGGATTCATAAATCCAGTGACAATACGATCTCGTTTATTAATACGGGATATATGGGCTCTCGGTATTAAATGGGACGCCCCACTCCCAGACAACATTGTAAAAGAGTGGCATAACATTGTTTCTGATCTTATTTTGTGCTTTAGTTTTTGTCTGCCTAGGCAATTATGTGTAACTCCTGAAGCATCTATACAGTATACACGCTTTTTGTGATGCATCAGGAAAAGCTTTCGGTGCTGTTATTTATATTGTTTTAGATAATATTTCTAAAGTTGTGATTTCCAAGTGTAAACTTGCTCCAATCAAGGGTGGTAAAACCACGCCATCATTACCGCAGCTAGAATTGACAGCTGCTGCTATTGGATCAAAACTTCTAAAGTTTGTAACAAATGTTTATAAAGTTGAAACTGATAATAGTAATAAATTATTTTTGTGGACTGATAGTAAAATAACATTGGCCTGGATTAATTCTGACAAAATACAAAAACCGTATATCCAACGCCGTGTTCTAGAAATAAGAGAAAACTTACCCAATGGTACATTTCTTTATGTACCAACAGACGACAATCCAGCTGATTGTTTATCTCGTGGTATTTCGGCCAAGAAATTTCTTAAATTTAATTTATGGATTTCTGGTCCAACCTGGCTCACATCTGATAATTGGCCAAATCAAAATGATATTTCTGTTGACCAAATGGAGCCAGGTGAACAGCCAATTGTATCTATTGCAACAATGTCTGTTAATGAGACTGTTATTTGTACTCCCCCTGTTATATGTCCAATCGATATTAAACGTTTTGGGAATTTCAATAAGTTGATAACTGTAACAGCTTTAGTATTTCGTTTTATTAGAAATTTAAAGTGTGCAATTGTTGATAAATCTCGTACTCGTACTATAGTTGATATTGTGCCAAGTAATGTGCATTTTAATATTTTTCCATTGTTACGAGTGAGTGAAGTGCGCGATGCTGAAATTTGGTTAGTCCAACAGGCACAGCGTGAATCTTATCCGGAGGTTTGGGATTACTTGATTACTTCTAAAGGTCGTATGCCAACTATTGTGCGTCAATTACATCTTACTATGATGGATGGTATGATTCGTAGTGTGGGAAGAATCGACAATGCCAATCTGCCATGGGAAACTAAATACCTCTTGTTTCTACCATCCCACCATTGGTTAACACATTTAATCATTAAGTACACGCATGAACATTTAGTTAAGCACTCGGGTATTGCAGATACAGTAGTTTTCTTAAGACAAAGGTGGTGGATTCCAGCTATCCGTCAACGAGTTCGATCTCTGTGCAGACAGTGTACAACATGTCGTAAAATTCAAGGACCCCATTATCAAGTACCCCCTCCTCCCCCATTACCTAACATTCGAGTACAGGAATGTCATCCATTTAAGTGTAGTGGTGTAGATTACACCGGCAGTTTATTAGTGAAAGGCAACGACGACAAATTCAAGGTGTATATAGCATTATTTACTTGTGCTGCGAGTCGTGCGGTCCATTTAGAAATAGTGCGTGATAATAGTACTGATGCTTTCCTACTGGCTCTGCGACAATTTGTTGGGCGGCGAGGGTGTCCTTCGAGATTGTTGAGTGATAATTCGTCGACATTCACCTCAGCAGATGGTTGTTTAAGGCAGGCCAAAGAAGACCCTAGTGTCAGTAAGTTCTTATTGTCACATCGAATTACATGGGATTTTATCCCCCCAGCAGCACCATGGTTTGGCGGGATATGGGAACGCCTGGTGCGAATGATGAAGACTAGTTTGAAGAAGGTGTTAGGTTGCGCGTTAATATCTCTAGAAGAGTTACAAACGCTTATTGTTGAAGTTGAGTGTATAATGAATGACAGACCTCTTACTATGTTTCGGGAGATAATAGTGATCCACAGCCACTAACTCCATCAATGTTAATATCAGGTCACCGCATTAATACATTGTATAATCCCAATAGCCTCGATAGTGATGTGTGGCGTGATCCCGATTATTGTCCAACTGTATCTAGAGATAGTCTAACTCGTAGTCATCTTCGTTTGCTAAAGTTATTGAGTGATCTGTGGACCCGGTGGTCCAAAGAATATTTAACAACATTGCGGGAGCACCATCGTTGGGATTCTCGTGACCCTAGTAATGTTGTGAGTGTTGGAGACGTAGTTCTCATCCATGATAATGTCCTACCGCGTGGGCGTTGGAATCTAAGCAAGGTGATAGACTTACATCCGGGTAATGATGGGTGGGTTCGATTCGTAACCTTACGTACTGCTACGGGAATATACAAGAGACCAATTAAGAAACTCTATCCAATAGAATTAGCGTCTCCCGCCTCCGACGATCCTATTGGTAACAACCCTGTGGTTTCTGCACGCCCCCAAGCGGTGGTTAAGTTCGACAATCCTTCAGAATGCCAGCCCTCACAGCGTAAGGCGGCTCAATCGGCTAGAGAGAGAGTTTCATCTTATTATGACGATATTAGTGAGTCTTCAAAGTCTGAGTGCAGTTCTGGAAGTGAAAGTTTTTAGTAACAAATGACGGATTTGTAGTTAGTTAATATGTATTGTTCAGTAATTGTTATTTACGAAAGATGTTTTTAATAATTTTAGTGTATATTATTTGCAACTGTACCCAATTGATTATTTTTGGGCGGGAGAATGTAATAAAGTTATTACAGTAGATTTATACTATAATACTGTATACTTTTTTGGTGAAGGTTTACTACCGGTACAGTGCTGATAGATGATTTATTGTTTGAGAGACAAGCCAGCAAGCAGATTATTATATTTAGTATTGTCTGACAGCTGACCCCTTTTCTTGTTGCTTTAGCTGACTGCCGGATGCAGTCAGCATTATGTTCGACTGAAGGCTGACTGTTGGATACAGTCAGCACTGATATATTTGGTGTGTGTATATTCCGCACAAGAAGTATGAAAGTTAGTAGATAGTTAGATAGTAGAAGATAGTAAGAAGATAGTAAGTAGTAGTTAGAAGATAATAGAAAGTTAGGTTAGAAGTCGGCGGGTAAGGGAGTGTGGTATATTAACATGCCACGAGTAGCAGAAGGGTTGTGGGCACCAGAAGCGCCACGTAGAAAGTAGTAGTAGAGAGGTTGTGAGAGCCGGAAGCGCCACGTAGATGGAGGTAGTAGCAGAGAGTGGTTGTGGGCACCGCAAGCGCCACGTAGATGGAGGTAGTAGCAGAGGGTGGTTGTGGGCACCGAAAGCGCCACATAGAAAGTAGTAAGCGGAGTACACTTAGTAGAGAGTTAGAGAGTTCTAGTTAGAGCTAGTAGAGTAGAGTTAGTAGAGAGTTAGGAGTTAGTTAGAGCTAATAGAGTTAGAGTTAGAGTCAGTAGAGTTAGAGTTAGTAGAGTAAGTAGTAAGTAAGATTTAGATAAGAGAGTAAGTATAAGTTAAATTTAGATAAGGTAGATAGCACGATAGCACAGTACGGTAGCACAAGTATAGGAGCACAGAGATAGTGAGAGGAGCTGTTGGCGAGAGAGAAGTTAGATTGCGAGTCAGGTGTGGGGAAAGAGTAAGAGTGGGGAGAGAGTAAGAGCGGAGTTAGAGTGGAGTTGGAGGAGAGTTGGAGTGTGAAGTTAGAGTTTAAGAGAAATATTTAAAAATTGAGTGAGAGTCCACAATTGTCTCAAACCGAGATGCCAGATGTCTTGGTGCAACATAGGTTGTGGTTGCGCCAAGAGAGGGTAGCGACATCATACCCAGCGGGAGCGGCCTGGAAAGCCGACTCCGAGTAAGATAACTCCACCCCACACCCGATAGTAGATCGAGTTCCAGCGGAATTGAAGCGCACTTGAGGTTGATGCTATCGTCTCACCGGGAAGATAGCATGGGGGGAGTGAGAGCGGATTCAATTCCGCTCACCAACCCCCATAAAGTTGGAAAGGGCGCCTTTAAGCAATATTGGGGAGTACGAGGTTGATTGCCAATCAACCTCGTATCACCCCCAATAAACGGGGACGACAAACCTCAAAGGGCCTCACACAATGGAGGTCAGAGGTTAAGCCTCCGGGGAGAAGGAAAGTAACAGCAGCGGGGGGGGGGGGGGGGGGGGAACTCTCCCACAGAGTAAAAGGCGTGAAGTGGGAAATTAGCCAATAAGGAACAAGGAAGGTATCGCTAGATGAAGGCCACAGTACCATAAGGGTGTTTAGATATATTATGCTGTGTACCATACCGGTCAGTTAGTTTACGCAGTCACTCAGTGAACACTGGTGACATCTTTGCACCGTCATCGTCACCCAATACTGCTATACCGGTACATATCTTGTCAATCTACTATTGCTGCCTAACTGTAACTTACTGTGTCATATATATATATATATCATTATCTGAATACCAAGGAACATCAATCAATACTGTTTCACTACAACGGCCTCGGCCTCGGCACCCAAGGGTAAACACGGTGATGCGTAGCAAACCAAATCCAGTCGGGATCCCTCGATCCCGTCACATAATCCTCTAAATAATAATAATAATAATGTTATTCTCCATAATTTTTTTTTTTTTAGTAACGATACATACATTTATTATAATAATCTTAAATCATAAATTAAAAAGATGTGCACCAAAAATAACAAAATTAATTCCGCCACCACACAAATATCATCGGGCCTACCACCAAAGCACCGGAAGGATATGTTGGAGCTCAGAGGCAAGGGATCAGTACCGATCAGGAAGGTCAGACCCCCGCAGACCGGCACCATCCCCAAATCCGAGCGCCCTCCATGGCCGCCTACCACCACGCAGGCACAGGGAGCTCGAGCGCAGAAGCGCGAACTGTAAGCGCCTCCGCACTCCCCCTAACACACAAGCGAGGCCTCGCTTGCGCATCCCCCGCTGCCGGGCCACGAGGGTCTCAGCGAGGTGGGGGATCAGAATATCGGCCTCCTTGCACCACACCCCGTCGGTGGTTCCGACTAGGGGGGTGAAGGAGATCCGACGATCTTCGCACACCCCGCTGTAGTGGACCATCTTGGAACGAACTCGCTGCTCGAGTACGGAGTCCACGGACCGATTAACGTATGAGGGGGCGTCGGCGTTAACAATCGCAATGTCGAAAGACGCCACCCTCTGTTCGGCCCAGACTCCCCTCGCCAGGAGATCCGCCCTAACTCCACCCACCTCGCGGCCCTGTCTGTCCAGGTAGCCGGACGCCAACGTAACCTCCCGCTGGATGCATGAGCCCCCGAATGCGGACGCAATGAGGTCCCCGAACACCTCCCTCACCTCGTTGTGCCGCTTTATGATCAGGCCCCCCGACTTGCAATTAAGGGCATGGGACGTCGAGAACGACTCCCCACACCCCTCGCACTTTGCCAGGAGGCCCGGCGGCGTCCGTCCATACCTCAAGGCGAGGTTGTCCCGGAACACCTCTGGGTCGAGGTCAGTGTGGTCGACCATAGAGGGCTGCGCCGTCAACCATCCCCCAGTCTTATGGGACATCGTACGTTCGACGGTGCGTCGTCGTTCCGAGGGAATGGCTTGGAGTGCGCTCATCTGTATCACCTTGTAGGCCGCATCCTGAGTGATCCGGCTCTCGGCGAGGGCGGAGGCGAGACAGGCTGCGTGGTCCGCGACATGGAGGGGGTGACCCGTAGTCATGGCGTCAACCGTTCCAGCGAGAGATGCCTCACGGGCGGGGCCACGGCGCACCGTCGGATCACGGATCCCAATGCCGCCATGTCGAACTGGGAGGAGGGGCAACTCCTCGTCGACAGACCCAGGCAAACCAAACAGAGCCGGGATAAACTGGCGCAACAGTGCCGAACGGATGGGCGCCACATCCTCCACCTCTGTGTCCACCACCCGCAACAGGTAATCCCACTCTGCCTGAACACAGCGGGTCAACCCAGTGTGGGCGGTCTGGGGCGTTAAAATAACGGAACTGAGAACGGAGAAACTAAATTTGAGAGCATTCACAGTAATATCTATAATATAATAAATACTACTGTAGACTGTAGTACTATCTAATGGTGAATATCAGAAGTTAATAACATATCAAGTAATAATATCGAGCTTAATTCAACCGGCCTTCGTCGACCTTTCAGCACTTCCTATACATCCAGAAATGCGGTGACGAGAAGTTCCGTCTGGATCTTCCTAGCCAACCAGGATCCCATCACATAAATTAGGAATTTAATAAATTTATTATTACGGCTTTACCAAAAGCGGCAAATATATAATAACTTTGTCGGACGTTACATGTTGGATGTTACGAGACTAATTCTACTGTATAATATATGCCTGTGAAATGCCTTGTATTCTATGTGTTTGCACAGTACTGCGGTTCTTAGACCATTCTTTATCAATTTAAAATAAATCGATACAAGTAACTGCTACAAAGTTATTGAATAAAATGTTCAATAAAGTGTCGAATGTTACAAACATTATAAGCAAAGTTTTACACTGAATAAGTTAGGTATGTGTGACCAAGGGAATGTCAGATTTGGATTTTCCCAGTATATTCAGTATGTTATTATTATGGCACTTATTTAGTGGCAATAAACGCAAATAATTTACAAAGATTATTTTAAATAACTCACTTTTGACTACTCATTTTCATAACTCAAGTAAGTTTTATAGTACATTTTAGTGATGTTATTATACCACAAACTTGAATTTTTTGCCAGATTTGAAAAATTCAGTAATTGTGTTAGAGGAGACATAAATTCCAACCGATTATGAAGAGGTTGTGTTTACTCGAAAATGTCTCCAAACTTATGGAATTTCCCAATAACGAAATCCATCACCTACCAATACCTATTCCAGTATTCACGGTTTGTCAGACAACATGCCTCTCTCCCCACCACCAAATCCCTATCAGAATGTACAGTACTGTAGGCATAGGCCTATTGAACCTGGTTTGCCTTTTTACCAAAGGTAGCTCACCAAGGCCCACTCTAAAGCAAGTTTGTGTGTTACTTTACTGCCTCCTAAACTGTAGAGATTGCTCTTGTATGAATTTCCAACGACCGTGCACATAAATTACGTTGCCGTGGATACTTTTTGCTTCCGATTTGGTAAGAAAGATTCTCAATTTTCCTACAAGAGTGATGTTATCTCACGTCTCTGATTGGTGAATTTTGCTTAAGTGACATACGGAATTCTAAACGCATACTCACTTCTTGTCACATACACAACCTTTATTCTCGGTATGATCAAAGAGGAATCCTGCACTGTTTTATTGCACAGTAAGTAGAACTGCAGTATTTTTTCTCACAGAATTCTACGGTTCCTTTATACAGTACTATATACACTGTAGAAAATATATATAATTTTCTTTACTAAATATAAGTTAATGGACCTATTTGGTCCCAAATATTTACTACACAATTGATGTGAAGGAAAAAACTATATTGTAGTTTTATTATTTGATGTTAATACAGTACAGTATTATTATATGAAAATTAAATAATGATTATAAATATGATTGAATCTGACCACTAAAATGGCCAATAAGTATTGTTCGAGCATTTTTATCGATTCCGCATTTCGTTATCAAGCTAAGCTTAAAAAAATGAAATCAGTAAGGGGATCGTTACTACTACTATGTGTAGTGCTATGTCGAGCGAACTCAGTGGAAATGAGATACTTCCAGGCTTCCCGATTCTCCATAGTTTTGTGTATCGAACATTAATTACCATATATATATTGTACGAAGTGTTTACATGCAGTACATAAAGACATAAAAACCTTTTTACCTTAAAATACCTTTTTTGTTAAAGACGGCCAAGTACGGTAGGGTTGAGCACAGTGGCAGCAAATCATGGTATTGGCAGATGTGAGGCCATGATGAGGTTAATTGCGGCATACTGTACAAGGTATCTGGTAGTATTTCCAGGTATACCTTTTACTTGAGCCGCTGCACTAGCTGAATGGTTAGAGCATCAGATTTCCAACAAAATAATTTATAAATAAAAATATAAATAAAATAAATTATAATAATAAAAAGACATGGGGCACTCAAAATATTGTTTCCCTATGAAACCAACAACTTTACACAATGCGAGGACTGCGCCTTGAAATATTTCTCTAAGACGTCATACTGTACAAATATATAATTATTATAATTACGCCTATTGCATTATTGGTGGTAACTGGTAGGCCTACCAGTACAATAGGGTGGACTACAGTACAAAGTTTAGTCGGGATATAAACTCCCATTGAGGATCTACTGTAATGTCCCCCGTGATATAAAGTTCGGAGGGAGACCCTAAATATCGGTCAGTTGGGCCACTTATTTTATCATACTTATTTTACAGTTTTCTAGGAGATGATACCATTTCTCAATCTTTTGGTGCTCTTTTCCAAATTGGCCAATTAGCCAAATTGGGATATAATTTGGTATACTGTAGGACTACAGTTCCCAATTTCAACCAGTGTCAACTTTTCGGTCTGTTTATGAGATTCAGCCATATATTTGTTATGATATACTGTACACAATTTTCTTGGTGGTTGGTTGGCTTTTCCTCCTATTGAGCAGGATTATTGAATGCCATGCCTGGGCTGATTGACTGATTGATTGCTATCATCGACATTATTAATGGCATAATTGATAGGCTCCTTCAGATTATCAGAGTACTGCCTGTTAAGGAACCTAGATGCAGCCTTCCTGCATCCTTGGCTGTCCCTGTCCTCGTTGCCCGCGCCGGTGAGACTCATTATGCGCCTTAGAGGGCTCATTTCGGGACCACTGAATTCTGTGGTCAGTCCAGGGGCCTTTTCTCCTATGTCGAGGGTAGATACTGTTGTAACTGTAAGAATTGCTCCTGGGGTTCTGAAATTAGAATTTAGGTGTGTACTGATTGGTTAATGTAGAGTAAGACGTAATGTGTTCGTTTAGTCAAGTACTGTAGTTATTTTGTGTGTGTGGGACTACTATTAGGATTGGCATGCTGCATTGCAGCTGCATTTTTAAGAATGCTGTGCCGGCATGTCGACAAAATTGCGCCGCCACAACTCCCTATCACCCATGACATTTGCTAGATGATCTCCATCGTTAAGGCCAGTGTCCTTTAAGATACGTCTCAAGGAAGTCATGAGCTGTCCACCATGCTTATTCACTCCATGAGGCTGCCAAAGCACAAGATTATGCACTGGCTAGTCCTCATGGCGAAAACAATGACCTGCAAAGCAGAGGCGACTTTGTTCTATGTCAAGCTTGGGGGAACCAATGAGACACCTCCAATGTTATATAGTGTCTGGTTGGAGATGTGTGCATTGTACTTGACACAATGAACCCGGCGTAGCATTCTTGTGAATGTGCCATTCCGAGATTTGGTGTCCTCAGCAGTTAGAGCCCAGACAGATCAGATCACAACAACAGATCAGCAGGCCAGACTCGATGTATCGGTATCGGGGTTTTGGGGTAGTCGCTATCAGAAAACTTTTATCGATGTTTCCGTATTTAACCCGCTGGCAGAAACCAATGCAGCAATGAATTTAGAGGAAGCCCATCAATAAATACCACGAGCGACGGAAGCAGCTAAAATATGAGGAGCGTATCCATGAAGTCGAGTTCTCACCTTTTACACCCGTCATATTCTCTGCATTTGGAGGGATGGCGCCGACAACACAGCAGTTCGTGAAGCGGTTGTCCCTAAAGATTGCGGACAAACGTGGCATCAGCTACCCGGAATGTGTGTCATGGATGTGGAGGCATCTCAGTTTCTCTCTTCTGAGATCTTCTCTAATGTGCCTTCGTGGGTCCCGCTCCTCAAGCAGACGTCCGGTTCACAACGAAATTGCGGAGACATCCATCATGCTGTCAAATGTTGACACAGCAACCGCAATTCCGGTTCAATCGTAAACAGGGGGCAGCTTGATTCAAACAGTACTGCAGTAGGCCAAACTGTACTAAGTACGGTACTGTTGGTGTTGCTTGGTGACGGGTGGTGACGTAGGCTACGTTAGGCTACGTAGTTACAATGTTAATGGATTATTTTCGTTATTAAAAAAATGAAAAATAAATAAAAAGTTAGAGCCCAGCATGGACTCCCATTGAGGAGTACTGGAACTACTGCTGCTCTAAATAATCAGACCTTAAGTTTCCGATTAATTCTCGGTGACTTCCAAATCCTGGAAAGCCTATTCAAGGCTGCCCATGCCTTTCCCTTACGTATTCGAAGGTCCTCACTTACTAACTTACTCAAACTAAACAATGGCGCCACAGTTTGAGTTAGGCTGTCCTACAACAGTGCCATACTCTGCATTACTGTACCTGTATGGAATGGATAATTACTCTGCTTGAGTGAGACACCACATGGGGCCTCTGTCTGCTGCTTGGGATCTTGATTTATTAGGTTGAGTTGCATAATCTGGACAGGCCGGCTTGTAGTGTGTATCATAAAAGACATGTCAATCACGCCGTTCTTTTGAGTAGGCTTTATTAAAATATGTTATGTGAAGAGCAGAGTTTTATATAAGGGATTGGGCTATTAAATCACAGCTCGCTGCATGAATGCTACAGTAGTGGGGGGTTACGCGAGTTTGGGTTTGAGTTTGAGTAACCCAGACATGTTTGAGTTAGTAAGAGTGAGGTAAGAGAAAAGGTACCCAGTTTGAGTAACGGTATCTAGAATGAGATAGGGACTGTATCCCCACTCTTGTATATGGGAAAAATTGTTGCTTGTTTTCGGATATTTGAAAAGTAGTACTAACCAGTTCTTGTGTTTATAAAATTTGTGATTTGTGGGACATGGCCATACAATGCAATTTACAGTGATAGAGCAACAGGATAGTTATCTTTTAGTTGAGCAATTATTTCTTAAGTTTAAGATGTTATATTTTTTTCGGTTTCGGACGTTTGGGAAAGGAAAAATGGGAGTTTAGGAAACTAGAATGGTGATTGGACGTAGTTCTTTTGTCAAATGGGTAATGGGTCAGTGTGTTCTTGTAGTAGTTTTAAGTTTTTGGTGTATAAAGTGGTTTTGTCTTACAAAGTTTATACTGTAGTTTGCCAAGTGTTCATCGTATTATTTTGGTGTTTTTTGATAGAGCCAAGTATGACTTTGTTGTCAGTCTTAGTATATTTGAAAGTTTGTTGCGGTATTTTTGTAGTAATATAATTTTCTGGAGTAATTTGTGTTTCTTACCTAAGGAGGCATATTATATATTTTTTATTTATTGAATTAATAAATTAAACATGGTTTTCAGTCATCCATTTATTTTTTGGTGTTTCCTTTTTTTATAGTTATTTTTTTGGAACATTGGTTATTTCTTTCTTTTCAATCTGATGAAACTTTGCAGATTTAAACTAAACCATACTTTAGCTGTGTCAATCGAAGGAGGCTAATCCGTCTGCAGTTCCCTACTCTACCGCCAGGGGAATAAATGTCTGAAAGTTTAAATCCTTGACCCATTCCCTTATTTTTGATCTGTTCCAGCTCCTGAGATGTGCTAGAACACATCCTGTGTCTTTGTGGGGTCGATAATTGGTCTGAGGTTCTCCTCTCTTCTGCTAGAGCGCAAAATTATGGGATAGTAAAGTCATATTAGTCAACTAAAGGCTCTCCCCAAGAAAGGAGACCTCGGCATACCAACAAACTATCGTGGGATCTGTCTGCTTGTGGTAGCTGCCAAAATATACAATAAAATGATTCTATATAGGATTAGGCCTCACATAGAGAAACTACTGCGTAAGAGCCAAAACGGATTTCGACCAAGTACAATCGGGGTCTCAAAGTGCATCTGTTCTTTGAGATTTTCTAAGTTTTTCTAAAAGTGTCTAAAAGTCATTACATTACTCCCAACGGCCGCTTTGAATTCTTGTAGACACTTTTAGTTGGGAATCTCAAAGTGATTTCCTGCTTTTAGGCACTTTGAATTCTTTGAGAAATGTCACTTTGAGGTAGTTTGCGGCACTTTTAATTCTTTGAGAAAATAAACTCCGAGGTATTCCTGATTGACAGCTCGTGGTAAGTTAACTGAGAGGCAGAGGCATTCTCGGGGAACAATATTATGCGGGCAACAAAGTGATACTTGTGTGCTGGCCAGTTGTTGCATAGAAGCTATATTCCCATTAATTTATCAAATTGAGGTTCCTGAGGTCATTACGGGATGGGTTTTCGGTCGCAAGTACAAATTGAATTTAGGGCACCCTAAAGTCTTTCTAAAAAACATTCATTCAAATAATACATGAAACATAATTAGTGAAACAAGATAAATGCTTGACAAGATTGATTATTTTAATAACATAATACAATATCAGATTAACAATTAATATAAGAGAAACTGCACTGTAGTATCTCTGTGTATATGCAGTTTCATTATAATGACCTAAAGAAGCCCTGTTGGGAGAAAGCTTGTAATAACATTTGTTATTCATTTCATTAGTCACCTCAGGTCAAACCGTACTACCTTAACTGTTTAATTAATATGATAACTATGTTGACGAGAGCGCGAGAATTCCTTCTTAAAAACTAAGAAAGGCTTTCGACTTTCAAGTACGATAGAACGGCTACAATCTTGTATTGTTTTAGCTTAATAGAGATATTAAAATATACCCTGCCGCTGCCGCTGGCGTTTATATTTGAGCATATTTTAAATGTTTGCCTCATATTCAATTGATGTGTACCGCCTTCTGGCAAAGCGGCACCCAGTTTAAAGTATCAATCACAGCTAGTGAGTAGCGACAGGTGCAGAGTCGGAAAGAACTGTCACATGCTTTGCTTGGCTTGTGGTACCATTTGATTACATAATAGATTTTGGCAGACTGGGCGGTCGCTCTGGCCATATGCATTGCGCACCAACAATGCCTAAAACATCTATGGGAACAGCCAATTAGTGCGCTTGAATCATTTATCTTTATTCCTGCCTCTATCGTTATTCTTTACTTTGTATAACACAATTTACAGTGCGGCAAAGTATGGCTGGTTGACCATTGAAATGCATTGGTAAAGGTATTCGGCGTTCACGTGGGCTAAACAAATTTAAACAGTACAGTTTTGGCACTATACATTAATATAGATAGGGCAACAGACAAACTGTCTAAGACACAAATACCAACACAATCTGATAGCCCGCAATTATGGCGTCTCTAAAGAGTCCAAATATAAATTAATAAAATCCTCTATGAAACAATAAAAATACCTACAAAAAATACTGCTGTATTAAATATTAGTTACTGCAGTAACATATAATAATTACTGCAGTAACAAATATTTATTACTGCAATAATAAATATTAATAAATAATTTAATAACAATTTATACTGCAGTAATCAATATTAATAAATAATTGAATAAAAATTTATACTGCAGTTACAAATTATTTGTTACTGCAGAAAAAGACAATTTTTTATTACTGCAGTAAGTTTAATTCTTACTTTCAGTAACAAATATTTATTACTGCAGTATTTTTTGGAGGCATCTTTATTGTTTCATAGAGGTTTTTATTACTTATATTTTACCCTATAGTCAAAGTCAATATACCCCATACCATAGACAGCTTCAGGCAGGACTGTATGAAATGACTGACAGTACTACTTTGAAATCTTTGAAATCTTTGAGGACACTTTGTCATTTTCTTGGACCACTTTTAGAAATTTGAGACACTTTTAGTTCTTTGAGAAAATCTCAAAGAACAGATGCACTTTGAGACCCCGACTGTAGATCAACAATAGCTCAGATACTTGCACTACGGAGACTGATTGAAGGAATTAAGTCAAAGAATCTCCCCGCTGTCATGACTTTTGTGGACTTCAAGAAGGCATTCGACTCCATCCATAGAGGTAAAATGCTTGAAATCCTAAGAGCTTATGGAATACCAGAAGTAATTGTTGCGGGCATTGGATTGTTATATTGTGACCCAGAAGCGCAGGTACTCTCACCAGATGGTGAAACTGACTTTTTCTCAATCCTGGCTGGCGTACTGTAAGGTGACACATTAGCACCATTACTATTTGTAATTGTGCTGGATTACTCAATGAGGACGGCCACAAAGGGTGAAGATCTGGGATTCACACTTCAAGAACGCATAAGTAGTAGATATCCGGCAACTACAGTCACAGACACCGACTTTGCGGATGACATCGCCCTGCTCTCTAATACGCTAGCAGATGCACAGCTTCTACTAAATAAAGTGGAGAGGGCTGCTAAGGAGGTTGGATTGCATATAAATGCTACAAAGACCGAATTCATGACCTTTAATGTTGATGGAAACTTGACAACCATTGATAATAATCAACTAAGGAAGGTCGATGACTTCCAGTACCTTGGATCATGGATAGAGAGTAGCAAAAAGGACATAGAAGTTAGGAAAGCAAAGGCTTGGGTAGCTCTATCAAAAATGGATACCATCTGGAAATCAGATCTCTCCAGGCACCTGAGCACTAAGTTCTTTCGAGCCACAGTGGAAAGCGTATTTTTATACGGGGGTGAGACCTGGACACTGACTAAATCACTTGAACAACGAATTTATGGTTGCTACACAAGACGACTACTAAGGGCAGCCCTAAACATCAGCTGGAGACAACACATGACAAACGCCGAGCTTTATGGTACAATACCACCTGTATCAACCACCCGCCGTGAACGCAGATTAAGATTCAGTGGGCACTGCTGGCGAAGTAAAGACGAGGTCATACCAGATCTACTTCTCTGGCAACCAACTCATGGAAAGCGTAGTCGTGGACAACCGGCCATAACATATATAGAAATTGCATACATAGAAAATAACATAACGAAATTGCGACAACTATGGAGAATCGGGAAGCCTGGAAGGATCTCATTTCCACTGT
The DNA here is from genome assembly GCA_032718475.1 of Nemertoderma westbladi. Taxonomy (NCBI): domain Eukaryota; kingdom Metazoa; phylum Xenacoelomorpha; order Nemertodermatida; family Nemertodermatidae; genus Nemertoderma; species Nemertoderma westbladi. The sequence continues at coordinate 55,261 of JAUCBJ010004679.1, forward strand.
CCGAGTTCGCTCGACCTAGTAGTAGTAAAGTCATATCTGAACCTATCTGAACCCAATCTGAACCCAATCTGGACCCAATCTCGAGAATTATACCAAATCTGAATCGGAAATAGAAAGAGGGGTGAAAATTTTAAATTTTTGCATTAACAATTTTGAAATTTGAAAAAATATTACATACAGTATCCCTTTTCATATTTAAATTCGCGGGCAGCCGCAGCACTACTGCTATATTGGGGACTGCAGTTACTGCAGTGTAGTGCTGTTTCAGTCGTTCAGTCGTTAACATTATAGCTCACCTCTACCGATGGGCGGT